>PVJD01006553.1:0-96664 GCA_004026545.1 Mormoops blainvillei
TTAGCGTGGTATAAAGGGTAAACAGAGTAATGGGGTGAAACCAAAGGGAGGATGTCCTGGAATTTAATATTAGAAATAAACTTCCAAAGAGGGGTGTATCCATTAGAGTGTGAAATGGGTTTATCGGGGTGGGGGGTGGGCAGGGAACCAACCAAAAAGCTGGCAGACCAGTTCCAGTGACATTGCAAAGAAGGAGATGATGAAAAGCTACTGAGCAGAAAGAACTCGCAAATGGGGCGTGTGTTGTGGAGCATTGAGCAGGGCCTGGCTGTCGGCCTAGGAACAGTGGTGGATTTGTACAGGGCACCCTCCAAGCAGTGGGACGGTCAGTCAGGGCAGCCGACACCCCCAGGTCAGCCCCTGGGTTGGGAGCTGCTGGATGCTTGGGTGGCCCCTCCGTATCCCCTCTCCTGAAGTTAAGACGGTGGCTCCCCAAACCTGGCAGGCAGTGTTCCTGCAAAAGCCGCTTTATTACCGTGCTGTAGCGTTACAGGGTCACAACTGGGAATCATGTACATAGTCATAAATGGGGGCGCACTCTATTTTATTACAGCCTCTTGATTTTCTAAGTAATTTGCAGATTTCCAAATAATTGTAATTAATACTGAAACATTTTCCATTAAAACTGTAGTTTATTAAAAGTGCCTAGAAACACCCCCGCTGCCTCCCTGAGCCACCCCGAGGACTTGTTCTTCCCCTGCAGGCAAAGAGACTTATTTCATAGCAAGGTGTCTGGTGTCATGTGTACAGTCTTGAGGGAATTCTTACTGGCTTCATGTACAGGCCTGCTTTTTAAATAGTCCCGTCACCATGCTAGGTAGGCAAAGGCATATTTTCATAGCAAGGTAAGAGCAACTTTTCCTAGCGTAAAAGCATCGTGCTCCGTAAAATCATGAGAGTCTGTGACCAAGGCTTTTTTCCCCTTTCATCTCTACAACTGCCTCTTTAGAGCCCCATGGAATAAGTATCCGAATGGAGACGGAAGCTGTGGCTTCCTCCGGGTTATCGGGATGAGGTCAACCTCTGGGTGACTTCTCTCCCTCCCTCCTCCCTTCATTCTTTCCTTCCTCTCTTCCCAAACTTCTCCTCTTCTTTCTCTCCTTTTCCCTCTTGTTTTTTCATCTGGGTCCTCATCTCCTCTTTCTTTAGCATTTCTTTTTTAAAACAACATATACATAGCTTTTTTGAAAAAGAAAGGCATTTTATATACTTTTTCTAAAAAAAAAAAAGCATGATTTAAACAGTGAAACCACCTCTTAACGTGTTAGGTAGTCTACAGGAAGCAAAGAAGCTCAGGTAAGGGGCAAATGACAGAAACTCAGCTTTATTTTTTCCGACTGTGGCCATCTGCTTCTCCAGAGGGGGACTGAGGGCCAAGCAGGAGGAGCCCCTGATGAGAGAGAAGGAGTCCGTCGTCCCCCTGGGAGAAATCTTGTAAGCTGCCTTTGGTAGGACAGGCCTGTCTCCAAGCATCCTTTCCTACACCGCACCCCTCAAATTTGGCTGAAATGAGGCCTCACAGTTTCATGAACACACACATGCTTCTTCCAGGGCACAGCCAGAACATGAGGCCACATGTTGCCTGGTAACAAGTCCGTCCTGCCAGGGAGGGGAGCGAGGAGGCGCCTTTCAAACCACAAATGACATTAGCTCTTCTATCTGGTGTAGGTGGTCACGTCTAGAGGAGAAAAGCTCCCTCTGTCTCCACCAGCTTCCTGGTCATGGTGCCCAGCTGTGCCAGACTGTGGCCACTGCTGTGAAAGGCACAGGAGGGGGCTGAGGAGCCACATAGAAAGCCAAGTCGAGTCTGGGTTTGAGGACAGAGGTTGCTCTTCGCTAATCACTGGCAAAAAGCAAATATAGGTCATCGGTGCAACTACAATGGCACTCTCCTAAATAAATCCTCATAAAAATGACAATGGTTTCTAAGTCACTTCTTGCAAATAAATTGTGGGTAAGGACCATCTGCTTAAAGCCTGGAAGCCCAGTTTCCTCCGGTCTGTGTTTTGAGATGCTTTGACGATGTGGTTTGCTTTTCTCTCCAAGAAAAAAAAGAGGAAAAAAAGTAAATAAAGACTGACAAGTGAGCGAGACCCACAGCCATGCTGCACGAAGAGCCCACAGTCACCAGGGGCATGAGGGTTGGCGAGGGAGGACGGAAATTCAGAGGGCACATGAGATCTGTCCCAAAGGCACCGACCCGATGTTAAGATGAAGAAAATACATATTCCTTCTGAAAGAAATGTAACCAAGGATGTTTTTAAGGATGATTTCTACTCTGTCACCAAACTGGGTTGCTGGTGCCCATTGCCAAGTGAGGATTGCTGCCTCTGTCTCTTCAAGGATTAGGGCTCATTCCCTAGCAACAAGTAGCAGCAGAAAGCTTTGTAAGCAGGATCCCCTAACAAACACAGTGGGGACAGTGTCAACAGCAGAGGCAGCCACTGGGGAGGGAAACGGGGCACACGGGGCCTCAGGGTCTTCTTGTCTATGCCGGTGGCCCAGGCGAGTGGGAAGGAGGTGCAGGCCTTTTTGGAGGTCCCTTTGGTGTGCTGAAACTGAAGATTTCACATTTTATTTTGCAGACTAGCACTGCCATTCTGAATTAGTTCCATCACGGGCGCTTTACTGCTCTGCTGTGACTCTTTCTTTACTTGTCCTTTGCAAAACCAATCCATGAACAGATGTGCGGACCAGCTGTGTGCGGGCTCAGAACCGTGGTCTAGCAGAAAGGCCTCGGATCCAGAGGCTGAGCTCCCCGGGGGCCGACAGGAGGGTAAAAGCCCTTCGCTCCACCCCTCCTTGGAGACCAGCTTTCCTGGTATTTCCTGGTCTTTGTAACTTCTCAAACAAATGCCACAGCACAGGCAAGGGGAAGAGAGCTCTTCATAAACAAATAACATACATTTTAAAAGTCCAGGTGTCTTTGAGCTTATAAAGTCCCTCAAAGTTGCTCCTCCCCACCATTAAGACACTTGTGGAGAAGGTGATACGTGGCCATCATTTTTGCCCTCTGGTGTCCCCAACCTCTGTGCCGCCTGCCTTCCCAGCTGGTCTGTCAGGACCCCCCATGAGAATTTCCTCTGGCCGGGCTCTCCTGGGGTTCAACGGTAACCTATGTGAACAGATTTATGCTACTTTTTTTTTTTTTTAAACGAAATGATTAACAGTGAAAGAGTTGAGTTTGGGGAGAAGCCCTTTTTCAAGCAAACTACGGAAAGTAATTGATGAGTAGTGCAGTCTTATATGACATTTTTTTTTCCTGTGTTGCTAACTTTGCGTAACCCCCACACTCATATCCTGGGGCCTGTTCCCCTGACCTCTGCAATGTGAATTAGGATGGAAGGGTGGAAGGAGCAGAGTTCCTATATGAATGTACATTGTTGTCACATCCCGCCAAGGGCCATTTCCCTTTCTGTTTGAGACACCTGTGTGGTCCCACGCAGGGGGTCTGTGGTTCGGGCGCTGTTGGCTTCAGGGTGCTGCTTTCACGGGGGTCTGCCACAGCCGGTCTTGACCCTCATTTGTCTTAGAGCTTCATTTCCCTTCCCAACAAATTAAGCAAGATGGAAAATGACACTTGGAAAAGAGAGTGAGTGACTAATCCATTCACCAAACATCACTCTTGTGATAGTTAAAAGGTGGTGATTCACTTACCCATCTCTCGATAAAATGTAAATCATTAATTCTTGGCAGCTAAACAAACTGACAGAGCTACTGAACCAGGCTCCTGGTTGGAGATACCTGAGGGCAGACGTTTACCTGGGATTTTTTTACTGCTCCTTCAATACAGCCTCTATCCAGACGTCTTAAGTCGTGGTAAAAGGTTTGTGTCACTCTGGGTTTTCCTTGTTGTTGACAGTTCTAAGTGTCAAGTGAGGGAAAGTCCATCTTGTCAGAATGATCTTCCTGAGCGGCAGCGAAGCAGCTGCCTGAAGGTTCGGCCCCGTGTCTTTCAGGAAACACCGTGCTTGTCAGCAACCCCCTCCCTTCGGAGCTCTGTCCACTGCCACCATCCTGGTAACTGGTCGTAAAAGTGGGCTTCTATGCCACCTGTCACCCCCAGCTCCACTTTCTTTTTAGTAAATCTTAGGTAAGGAAGTGAGAGGACATGAAGAAGATTTGTGTTCAGTGAATAAGAATGAAATCTTTACAGATTTCTAGGGTGAAAAATCAACAAAACAAGATGTGCTCCCAGAAGTGCTTACATCTAAACTAAGTATAGACTGGAGATAAATCTGACAACCTCTGACATCTTCAAATGTCAAATCCACCCGCACATCACAGATGACATTGAACCTAATGATCGAACTCCCTTTAAAATATACTTCATGTAAATACATTTTTGTGAAACCACAAGCTGTTTCTCTCAGTTTTGTTTTCAGCTGGCTTTGATGAAGAGATTGGCATTCTACAGCTAATTAAACAGCTTTCAAGCTAACATCAATGAAAGGTTTTAGACTCAGAAATACACTACACTCTTCATGGTCCAAGGATATCCACACTGTTTGTAACCGTGCTCACAGACCCTGTCAGGGGAGAGTGTTTTAGTTCTGACCTGAGTTTATGAGCCAGATAATAGATCCGGTGTCTGAGCTCTCTGTCAGCTCTCCACATCTCCAACACAGTGAGTGGGATTCACACTAACAAGAAATGTAATTCGTGTTTATGTTCACTTAGCTGTATTAGCATTTGATACATTGCAGATTTCTTACACTTGTTACATATCTCATTGTGTGACTAGACAACTATTTGTTTTTTCTTTGTGGAAAATAGAAAATGAAATGCACAAGACCCTTGTTTCCAGGTCAAGAATTTGGAGTTTCTGGGCTCTCTCACCATTGTTTGTCTGTCTCCCCCCCCCCCCCCCCCCAGTTATACTTATTTCTAGATCCTGGAAATTATTACTTGCTTTTTCAAAAAAGCTTTGTCTTTCTAATTTTACAGTTAAGCCTGCTCTAACCCTTAAAGCCAGATTGCTCTAACAAAATTGTTATCATTATTTCATACAAGACAGATTGGCTTCAAATAAAAAGGTATATCTGGTAAATGAGAGAAAAAAAACCTCTGTTTTGTTTACACTTAGGAATGCCTCTAAACATAACAATGTTATTTTAAAATCTTGGTGTTAACAAATGCATTTGTGAAAAAAGAGAAGGAACAAGTTAGCTAGTTCCATGTGAAGTAACTGTGCTGAAAACATTAATTTTTAATGTGGAAGAGTGCACATTTTGATTTCTATACTTGCAAAAAAAGTGTAATTTTTTTTAATGCTTTGACTATTTCTTCAATGAAAGCTTTTGTACTGCGCCACTCTGCTCTTAAGAAATTCCCGGGTTACAGATACAATTAAGAGTGAACTAGAATTTGTTCCGTGACCATGGCCTTTATGTTTGTGGTGAAATAGAGTTAGAATGACAACGGTTCTGAAGAAAGTGCTTCAAGACTATGTCATGTTTCACTCTTTCCAGATGACTAAAGCCACCATCATTTCCCAAGTCTCCTGTCGGGGGAAGGGGAGATGTGTGGTTTAAAAGAGTGGCAAGTATGAGTGACGGTCAGGCTTCGTCTGAATGTGAGAGTTTGATTACTCTGGGCAGCGTGAGTGGAGGTCAGGGCAGGTCGGCCGGGGGGAAATACTCACACAGAAAATGTCTGAAAATGACAAATTCATGTGACTAACAGGGTCCTCTCATGCCCTGTCATCTTTGACTGTAGTGTTCATTCAAGGTTTTTTGGTTTGTTTGTTTTTACCTGTCTGGCTTTCAAGTATCAGAATCGTCACATACTGTAGAAAGAATTAAAACATAAAAACATGAAAAGTGAATTCTGAACCCTATGCTTCATATCTGGTCTTAAACAGTAACACATGACCTTGGATAGAAGATGTTGTTACATTGATATTACCATCGGTTCAGGTTTACGAAAAGCAATGCTACTTCACTGAGAATGTTTTGGACTGACCAAAAATGTGTCTAGTCTTCTCCAGGATTTAAAATTCCTCATGCTAAGTTCCCTGTCAATCAATATATATTTTCAGTGTTCTTCCTGAATTTTGTTACTGGTTTTTAGTTCTCTTCATTGTTTTTTTGCTGGTCTGTGTTTTATGAAGAAATCCAATTTCAGAAGCAATGACTTCTTGTTCTCTGTGGTATGTTTCCTTTCTTTACTACTTTAAGATTTTAAAAATATGAATAGATATGAGAATACATGTTTGTGTAAAGAATGTAGGGGAGAATTAACTAATTTTTAAATTGTTTGAGATCAGGGAAATACTGGGTTGAATCTACTGGTGTTTTTCAAATTGTTCCTCAATTTAACCAAAGCACTGAGCACCATTTCTTTCTAACAGACACGTTAAAAACAACTGAACTTTTCTAAATGCAGATAACAAGGACTAATGCTCTGACTGTTGCCTGAAAAATCTAGAAATGTCTTCAGGCTGTTTTGAACAATTCTGTCTCTTTATGGAGAGTTGTTTGGGCTTTTTAGAAACTCATTAATTTGATTGTACGAGCCTGAGTGTTATCAGGAAAAGAAGCTTTAGAAAATGGTTTCAGAATGTGTCATTTTCTCCTTGGTTTAATCTGAGATATAATGTGTGGGCATGCTGGTATTTCAAAAGGCTAAAAGTATTGTACATATTGCTGTGCCTTCAAATATGAGGTAGGATTGCAAATAGAAGGGTTTTCTTCAGTCTTCTGACTGAAATTCTGCTTTTCTCGCAAGGAGTAATGCTTGGATTTTTAGCGAGGATTCTTTCATTCTTTTTTCATTTTCAATTTGTTGTAACGATTAAACAGAAACAAATTTTTAAAAACTCTGTCAGCTTTCTATCATTTTGATCATCATATTTAATGTTTCATAAAATAAAACCCTGTGTTTTCATTTTAACTAGTTTTTTTTTTTATGAAATGATTTGCGGTATAAGACTAACATTTGGTTTCAGTATTAATATATAAGATGAACTACGTGGGTGTCATTTATTTTCAGTAATAAATAACTGCTTAACCGATTATTTTAGCTTAGCATTATTCAAGTGACTCCTTTAGAATTTTGCTCTGCAGGGTTCAAACAATATTTGATGTGTGTGTGTGTAAAATAAAAATTACTTTGTCATTGCAAGCAGATTTCATGGTGATCAGGATCAAGGGAATATCAGGTAGCTGGTTTCAAAATCCAATTAGTAGATTAATCATTCATTATTCTTTTTTTCCAGGAAAGTCTAATTAGGTGATTTCAGAATTTCAATTTACTGGAATTCTTTTTAAAAAATATTTTGTGTGTGTGTGTGTGTGTGTGTGTGTGTATGTGTGAATTTGACCTTAAAAAGGGGTTAATTTAGTAAGAATAGGTACCTTTTCTGTTTGTATTGTGGCTTATTCAATTTCTCATAAACTGTATTTGGTAGCTAAAATGTTGAAAGCAGTTTGGGAACAAAATGTCTGCTTAACCCATGACAAAATTGGCCACAATTTGCCGATTGGGCTGATAACAAAAGCCAGCAACACAAAATAGGTAGAAAAACAGTTTGTTCGGTGATGTGAGACCACTGAAGGTCTTTTTGCATGTTATTTTTTTTTTTTTTTCATTCTGATGTTTATGTTGTGCTGGAAGTACATGAAGAGAAGTTTTTGCTCACCCATCGATTCTGATTAACCATTTCATCTAGTGGATTTCTTTTAAGAGTTCAGAAAGCGAGCTGCTCACCTGGCATTGGAGACACATTTGGGTTAAAACCTAGCTTTGCACCCACACCCCACGTTTCATCCAGGTTCCACCTGGGCAAATGTCTCACAGCTGACATTTGATCTTTTAAAGCAGCACTTAAATTTCTTTTTTTTTCAAGTGTTCAACATTGAGTTGTAAGGCTATTGTTACATTTTTGCAAGTGTCAAACAAAAGTTATAGTTTGCAGTTTAAAAAAACTTCTCTACCTGAACGGAGCTGACAGAAATTTCAATAACTATAAGTACACATTGACTCTCATATTATCCTCACAAACTGTAAACAAATATTAACATTTTACATGAGATAATAAATTTTTTTCAAATAGTAGAAGGAGATAACAGCATCCTCTCTCCCCTACTGTTTTGACTTCTGCCTTGAGTGTGTGTGTGAGATGGTCTTTTTTTTTTCTTTTTTTTTTTGGTCTTAAAAATCAGATACTCCTGAGCAATAATTAGGATGAGGTTTATGTTTTTACTTATTTAATCTTTGTTTTCACAAATAAATACAAATAACTCAAACTGAAACCCGATGGCTTTGGTGATAATAAAATAGCAGCCACGGGGAAATTTTCTTCATTTTAATGTTCTTTCACAACCCACATTCAGTTTCGGTAGGAAAATTATTAACCTTTCAACAGGGTGCTTCAGCATGGGTTCACAATAGACTCCTGAGTATGATTTGCAGGTTTTGGTTCTATTTTGAGATTTTGGTGTGCAATTTTTTCTTTTTCTTTTCTTTCTGTCTTTCTGTCTTTCTTTCTTTTTTTAAGACCTTGGCTTTCTTTGACAGCGATAGTATGACTTGAAATGCCTTTCAGCGTGTGAACACTTTACAGTGTGCTTGTAACTGTTATGGGGGAGAATTCCTCTTCCCTGTCTTCCTCCTCTTCCGTGCTGTGAATGAGGAAATGTCTTTAGCCTCCCTTTTTCCTTGTTCTAATTCTTGGGTGGACAAGAATTATTTTTAAAATCCAGTTGGGCCACATTTCAGAGAGGGCAGATGGCTCTGTGTTCGGCACCTGACTTGGTCCCTGTCAGCCTTGGTTGCCTCAGTGTCCTTAAACCAAAGCCAGTGAAAGCTTGTCCCAAAGGGCTGCAGGGCTGCAGGCCCACAGGGCTAGATGTGAGACCCGGACCTGGTGTCTCCCTGCTGACTTTCTTAGGATTACCCTTCTGGAAGGGGCGCCGGGGGAGAGGATCACAGTCTTGTTAAGTCCTGTGTCTTCAACCTGAAACACCCAGGGGGACAGCACATGGGGCAGGAGAGGCAGGTGCGTGGGATGATGATCCCTGATGGCAGTTTCCATTTTAGGTGTCTTTTTCTTCACGTCTGACTGGGACAGTAACACCTGCAGGGAGGTCCTGATCGGCACTCGGTCCTGCCACGCATACTGCCCTGTGTCTGCCAAGGCTGTGCCTCGTGACTCACTGGCCCCTTCCTTGCTGTATCCCCATCCTTTGTAAGTCCCCACCTCTTCCCACCACCCCCACAAAGTGGGAAATGTAAACCGAGTAACACACATCTCTCTGTAACAAATATGTGCCCTTCCAGTTCTGCCACTTTCAGTGTTGCAGCCTGGGCTTGTGTTTTTTTCTTCTCCTCCTCCTCTTCTTCTCCTCTTCCTCCTCCTCCTTCTTCTTCTCATACTTCCTGTATGAGGTTAGTTTTTTTAAATGGTAAACAAACTATTTTTTTTTTTTTTTTTTTTTTACTTTTTGGGGCCTGTTTGTATACTGCCTCCTAGCTGTCCGGTGGTGAGCATTTTACTGGAGCTCCCATCTGGGCATGATCAGGTATCACATAAGCTGTCATTGTCCCCCTACCCTCCCCAGCGTGGCAGGTCAAGGTGGTGAACACATTTTCTGTTCTCTAGTTTGAGAGAAATGCCAGTAGACCTCATGGCTTAAGTACTCTCCTCAGGCAAACTGGCTTAAGAGCAGAGAAAGGAAGGCCCAGGGAGCCTGCGGCTGGGCCAGCAGAGGATGTGATGACCGGGGACGGCCCACTGATGCAAGAGGAGTACCCCACAGCGCCCAGCCCTGGCCATGCAGAGGAGCAATACCCGGGAAAGGGGAAAGGGGTGGATGGGCTGACCCTTCTCCCCAGGTCACCCCAAGAACTTGTTGACCACCAGCATGGCTTCTGGACTGCCTGCGCTTTCCCTCACTGCGGGGGTCTCGGGACAGAACCAGCCATTGGTGAGCGCTAAAGTGAGAACACCAGCAGACAGCCGACCTGCAGCGACCACAGCCACGAGATGCCGAGCCCATGGCCGGCGTACAAGGGCATCATAAGGAGCCAGTGTCATTCACCAGTAGCAATTCTGGACCTAGGCCTAAATTGCGAGGGGTCTGTGAAAAGAGGTGAGCCTGGTCCTCCCTCCCGGAGTTTGCAATTTAGAAGGCCTGGACAGGGCCTGAGATTTGCGTTTCTAACGAAGTGCAGGGTATATAATGTTGCTGGCCCAGAGGCCCAGGCGGGGAGCCACCCCCGGGGCCATGGCTGTGGGTGGCTGGGCACCTCAAAGCCTCATGGAGCCTCTGACTGTCCGCATTTTCCTCTAATGCCTAAGCACAACCTTGGACATTAAACCAACCTCTCAGAAAACCCTTTGTGTCTCTCAGAAGCTGTACACCAGTGTTACCTGTCACAGTGTCAACCACACTCGATTTGCTAAAATGTTTTTGAGGGTTAGTTCTTTGAAAAGTGGGTTTTAGCTTATGAGAGAGAAAGTGGCCATGGTGAGGGGTAGGGTGGCCACGCCGGGGAAGCATCCAGTGAGGGGAGCCTGTGTCACCCGCCCTCATCTCCATTCCTACCTTTGGTACAATCGGAGGGAGGGACCTCTTTGTATCAGAGGTGGGCGACTGCCAAGGCCCCCCCCGGGGCAGGGTGTCGGGATCAACTGTGAGCACCCCTTCGTGCCCGCAAGTGGCTGGGCGTCGCCATCAGGAGGCTGCTTGGAACCTGGGCCCTGCTTACCACCCATTGCTGGGCTCGCCCTGCCCGGAGGGAGAGAAGTTACCCTAGCGGCACAGATCTGAGGGACCTCGGGGATGCTGAGCAAGGAGCACGCCTCAGGAGCGGTGCCTGGTGTCTGGATGTGCTCATTGACTGGCCAGGAAGACCCGCCTGTGTTCCAGGGCAGCCCTGGAACCCACTCTCAATCTGCCAAGGGGGGTGTTGAGGGACACGGAGTCTTTCTGAACCACCTGTAGGTCTGTAGTGATGCGTGGAACACTTTGCAAAAACTGCCTCTCAGGGGAGGTCCCCGTCCAGGAGGCTTCTAAGTCTGTTCAGCCTTATGCGGCTTCAGCTCTAGAAACGGGAGCCCCCTCGGAAGCAAGGACAGAGCCCTGAGTGTGGGCTCCTCTCTCCCTGCCTGACACCTGCAGCAGCACAACAGCCTCCTTATTTACCTGAGACCCGTATCACTTAACCCTAAAATATGTCTGTGACAAACAACGTAAGTTTTCTGAGTGTGCCCTCCAGGTTTTAGCTTTGTGAGAAGTAAAAACAGTGCACTCCTGAGAACTGATGTTTTGCACACCCATCCCCCTGGGGAAATCATTTTAGAATCTCAAAAAGTGGGCTTCCAACATGGTTAGAATCCAACATGAGTTGCCACTGTCACGATGTGAGTGCAGGCTGGTGGTTTTCCCGAGTGCTGATGAAGGCCTGGTGCAAAGCAAGCCGGGGAGTGCCTTGCCCCCATGGGTGGCAGGGGCGGGGGGTGGTGCTCTTGTGTGGCCTCTCAGCGTGAGGTACGGGCAGCACCGTGAATGCTAAAGTAAAGTGAGGTCTGAGGTCTTCCTGTCTCCTGCCTGGTACTTACTGCTTGCGGAGCAGAGACTTGGATCCCACTGAGAGGCACAGCTCCTTGCCCGAGGAACCATCAGTTTGGGGGTGCATGTCTGAGCTGCTGTTTCTCTCCTCTTTTCTACCTCCTCTGCCAGGAGCCTTCCTCCGATTGCCATAAGTACAGAGATGGCATGACTTGTGGGTTCACTCAGGGAGCACCCAGAGGGTTCTCCAGGGTACATTTGAGGTCCCTGGTGAGAGACAGTGTGATGTGTGCAACCCTGAGGCCATCCCTCAGATCCAAGGGACAACGGTGTTGTGTTCCCACAGTAGGGGGACCTCACTGGTGCCCCTTGAATACTAGAGGCTGAAGGAACAGCTTAGTTCAGTCAAGCTGGAGTCAGACTAAGGGAGTAATGTGTGACCAGGAGTTCCTCCGGGACTGTCCCAACACAGGAGAGACACTGCTGGTCTCCACCCACTTCCAGGCTGTGCAGGCATATGGGAAACCATGTGTGTGATGGGCTCTGGATTAGGGGCAAACCTTTTAAAGTGTCTGGATGCGCTACCTTGGGTTTCTTTAGTGATAGGTAGAGAGCCAGGCCCACACAAAATCCCGAGGGCCTGACTCATTTATGCCAAATCTCCCAGACAAACTCAAGCTAGCTCAGGCCTTGCAGTGGGAGCTGATATTCAGAATCTAGGACTGGGTGGGAGGGACCCAGTCCTCCATCCCAGCAGTGTCCCTTCCTGTGTGACCTGAGGAAGGTGGCTTCTTTCCTCTGTGTGCCTGTGAAATAAAGGTTGACCAGATGATCCTCAGGGCCCTGTTACCTTGCACATTGTGATTTTGGTCAAGTCCGCTTGGCCAGGTGTTCCACATTGAAGCTGGGGCTTCTGCCCATGGTTTTTCATCTCACTCAGAAGTGGGAGGACTGGAGAGGAGTATATGTTGTTAGGCCACCGAGGAACCAGGCTTCCCCTCCCTTCCATGCTGGCCACTGATGCATTTCTTAGTTCCTGTTTCTCTTTGCCCACCCAGAAAGGCTCTGTATATGAAATCTTGGGTCCACGTTCTGGATTGTTAAATAAAAATACACACCAGGAAGCTGGGTTTTCCAATAGATTAGCAAATGAAGACTTTTAGGAAAAGAAAGAAAGGAAGAAAGAAAGAAAGAAAGAAAGACCGCAGGCATTTGTGTGAATGGGCTAGGTCCTGTGTACAGGACATTGGGGCAAAGACATTAGGGGAAAACAATACAGAGTTTGAAGAACTGAACACAGACTGTCACAACTGCCCGTGAGTGTTGGGCGGCAAGGATTTTGTAGGACAAGTTTTGCTCCCTGAAGCCTGCAGTGCCATGGACAGCCCTTAGGAGAAGGGCCGGGCAGGGCTGCCTTCAGAGCATTCCTAAAACTGCTAACGGCTGGTGCCTGAGAAAGGGCTCTTTGGGATGCACACAATACCTTCATTTAACCGCTTTCCTTATTTCCCAGCTTCTCAGGGTCTTTTGTATGGTACTGTGCATAGTGCATGAATCTCTTGGAGAAGGATGGAGCGCTTCCAAAATCATGCACCCCTCTCCCTTTTCACAGAGAGTTTCGTGCCATTAGCAAAAGTCAGGAAATGGGGAGGAGCAGGACAGCTGGTTTTCTTGGTGAATTCAGGGCTGCCTCTGGGCAGGTTACATGGGGAGGTGACAGCTAAGACCCCAAGGAAGTTCTGAGTAGTCAGCCGGGGGCAGGGCAGAGAACACAGCAAGACTACCCCTCCCATGGCAGGGCTGTCTTCCTCCCCGCACGCCTCTGAGTAGCAGAGTTAAAGCACAAGCTGGCTCATCGAGTTGCAGTGTAGACTTCGGGGGCGATGATGCTGCCTGTATTTCGATCGCCCACCCTCTGTCTGTCTTTGGAAGTATCCTTCTATGTGTTGGGGAAAATTAACCTCCACAAATGATGTGCTCCTTGGGAGTCAAACCATGCTTGTCTCCAGTGGCAAAGCACGATTTAACAGAACCACAGCCCTTGGAGCTGTTCTCAGGCTCCACTGTCCTCGGGGCCTTTGTTTAGTCAGGAGCCTTCCCCCACTTCGCCGGGGCTGCTGGGCACAAGTTTGTCTGGTAGGGTGCTTTTGGTCCGGGAGGCCGACTCCACTGGGACGGGAGAGGAAAGGGGCCTGGAAAACCAGCACCATCATGCATGCTCCTCCTCATGGGGTAGCAACTCCATGGTGACCTCTTTTAACTCTCTTTGGACCTGGAGGAGGCTCAGGACATCATCTGGGCAAACAGATTGTCCTCAAGGCCCTGCGTGACTCTCCAGCTGGGCCAATAGGGGCACAAGGGGAAGAGTCTCAGTTGCCCCCAGATAGCCCCTGACCCAGAGTCTGACCTCAACTTGTCAGTAAATAGGCACTGAGTGGGCTGGAAACATTTGCCTTTTCAGTCTCTTCTGAATTATTTTTAAATGAGCCCCCCCACCCCCCGCCCCGCCAACCACTGCCACCCGCAATTTTCGTTGATTTTCACTATTTGAATAGTTGCTGATAAATTTGATCCCGGGCTCACTGTGGCATTTACGATCTGTCTTTCCCTTTTTGGTTTCCATGTACTGGAGTGACTATCTCTCAATGCGGTTGGCAGTGACCTGTGTTTTTCATGCATGTTTTTGTTTCAGAATAACTGGGAGATGAAACAGGAAGCTCTATGACACACTTGATCGAAAATGACACAGACAAAAAAAAAATCAGGACTCAGCCCCCTTCCAGCGCCTCTACCTCCTGCCCGCTGCCCACAGCTGGGATGCAGGTGACAGGTCTGCTCTGGGACCTGACTCTGATGTCCACGGACTTCAAGAGCCTCTGCATTTGCTGATGATGTGTCTGCAACATTAAGGTCATGGTCTAGCCTGGGTGGCTTCCTATTTATCTTGCTGTATCTATATGTCTTAATCTCTTTTTCTTCATTAAAAGCAAAACAAAAAATAAATAAGTTGTTGGCTTATCAGCCCTATTTAAACATTAATTTAAATGATACCAAATTGTGTTTGAGATTAATTTTTGTAGGACCACAAGTCAACCCTGCCGTAACCACATGGATCATTATGACATCTTTAGAACTGTGTTGAACTTGAATCTCTTATTACTCAGCCTTGTTTGCCCGGCCTTTTCTTCTGCCTCCGTAGAGGGCCTCTCTTGAGTCAGTATTGGCATAGTGGCATTTCAGAAAAACTCGGGAGGACTTTTGGAAGTGGGTCTACTCAGATACTGGCCTGCTAGTCGTGACCTCAAAATCATCACCAACCTTGAGCTCTCTCCTAGAGGCCTCTGGCTTCTCAGCTACCGCCCTCTCTCTCTCCACACATCCGTCACCCACTCACTTCTTCATTCCACACGGATTTCTTTGGGGCCTACCCTGTACCACATTCTGAAGACAGAGCAGTGGATGGAACCGACCCCGCTGCAGCCTCCCCAACTCCTCTAGCCTCTGCACGAGTGCCTGGGCATTGCTGGGGTTTGTCCATGAAGTGCAGGGGGCTGTGCAGTTGTCATAGGTGGACAGCATGGTCACTTCATTTAGACGTCCTGACTGCTTAACGCTGAGCCCCTGAAGTTGGCAACTAAATATTCCTTCAAAATGGATAAATGCCAAAGCTTTCCTCTACAGCCTCCCACTCTCTTCCCCAACCGAATTGATAGTGTGACCCTCCCAGGAAGATGGCCAAGGAGGCCATTAGAAATTTCTTTTGGCACTTCCAGTCTTCACTTTTACACTTAGCAGGCATCCGAGAACAATTTAAAATGACTGGTGTATTGTTTACGCTTCTCAGAATTAATTTATCAGTAGACCCTGATGAAAATCTCAACAACCACCACCCCTGCTCCTGCCCACCACAGTGTGCATGGCATAGCAGACACTGCCATGCAAATCCCCTTCTCAGCCCAGACATCCCAGACAGCCCCTTTCTCAGGGGGGCTCTCTCTGACCACCATGTCCTGGGGGGACCCTCCTTCTATTTCTCCCTAGCTCATGACTCTAGTTTATTTCCTTCATAGAACTTACCACTATCAACAATTATCCTGATTGTTCATTTATTAATTAGCTGTCGGCCTCTCACCTGCCCCCAATTTCAGCTCCATAAAGGCAGATTTTAGCCTGTCTATTGCCCAGTGTGTGCCAGCACCTGACATGCTGTTCATTAATTATGTGTTGACTAGATCCATTATCTTATTACTTACTTCTCATTGAAACACTGTGGTGTTGGGCAGCCCAGGCCTCTAGCCACTGCTCAGTGGACGAGGAATGGCACCCACTGACTTCTGGTGAGGTGGCGCGGTGAATGGAGTGGCTGGGTTGAGGGGCCAGGCTGTCTGCCAGGACCCACCCAGCAGACAAGGCTGACCGTGAGCCACGTGCTCTCTCAACAATCAGACTCTCATCTGACCCAAGCTGTGCCTTGGGAGTAAACGTCCTTAAGCCAAACTTTATTTACTTGCAATCCTGGGAGGTTAAAGGTGACTGTGTGGTGGAGGGCCATGTCCTTGGGGGCGTCTGGAGCAGAGGCCCTCGTTTTCGCTCTGCCAGCTTTTGCCCCTGGTGAGCCACCTGACTTCTCTGGATGCTACTTCCCTCAGGAGAACACGAGGGGACCAGGCGACATGGTTCCACAGATCCACAGTGCCTGGAGGTTCTTTTACTTCTTTCCCTGCCTCTGGTTCTGCTTTTCCTGGTTGTAGAGGAGGAGGAGGCAATGCAGGTGGTGCTAAGGGCAGCAGGACAAGCCCCTGAGAGCGCAAGGGGCCCAGGCCCAGCCGAGGTGGTGGACGTGCCCATGGGCGCTCATTCAGACCTAAGTCAGCACCTCTGGGCACACACCTGCCCTGGGACAAGGGGACCCCCTTGGGAAGAATGTCTCCTCCTGCCTGGTCTCTCCTCACCTGTGCTTTTGAGTAATCCAGAGACTAAATCATTGAGATATTTATAACCTGGAGGAGATGGAAGTCAGAGACTCAGGGAGAAGCAGAAGCAACTCATATAGGGTTTACAGAATAATTAGCTCATGAGGGTAACAAGAGAAGAAGCAGAGTAGATCTGACTGCAAAATTCTAGATGATTCTGAACCCTGGCCAAACATTCGAATTACCCAGGAGTTTTTAAACATCCAAGTGGCCCGGCTCCTCCAGGACCAATCACATCAGAATTTCAGGTGGGTGCCGAAAACTGCCTCCCACCACCCCAAACCCCCCAGATAATTCCCTCACATAGTCAAGGCAGAAAACTGTTGGCTAGAGCTGTATCGTCCGATACAGTAGCCACTAGCCGCATGTCCACTGAAAAATTAAAATGTGGCTGGTGTGACCGAGGAACGGAATTTTTAATTGTAATTACTTTAAATGTAAATATGCACGTGTGACTGTGGCTGCCATGGTGGACAGCACAGGCATAGGACACGTATGTTATCACAGAAAGTTCTCTTGGACAGCTCCGTCAAGGGGACCTCTGAGCCTGCAACCACCTAGCGAAATCACCCTGGGCTGGAAAGAAGTTGAAGGTGATGCGTATATTTCTCGTCAATGTCTTGAGCCCAGCCTTGTGCGGCAGCTAGAGAGACTGCTTTCAAACCACTGCCCGGTAGGATGGAGAGAACTTAAAATGCCTGTAAAAGCAAAGGCCCTAACCCTAGCCATCTGGCTTTCCAGCCGGGCGCTCGGTTTGCATCTGTGAAGAACCAGCCCTGGAAAGGGAGCTTCCTGAATGATTATTGGATTACCGTAATCCCGGAATTTAGGACGGTAGGAAGCAGGTCTTCCAGGGAGAGCTTTGAACTTTTGGAAAAGCCAGAGGAGGGATTTGGAGCTGGAGGAGGTCAGGCTGCTGAGAGGGGTTCACTGAGGCCACTCGGCAAGCTCTACCAGTTTGGGGTTAAAGCAGGAGAAACAGAAGCCCAAGCTGAATCATTTTCTGCTTTTCACTCACAGACTGTCAGATTTTTTTTTTTTCTTTTCTCGAAGGGAAAGCACCTTACGACAAAGAATAATACTATTTTGAATTTCAGAGCTTTCCCTTTTTCAAAGCACTTTACCCCCTCTGACTTATTTTGTCCTCACAACAAGGCCATAACTAAGCGGGGAAGGGATTTTCAGTGCCTACCAGCCAGAGAAAGATCTCAATATCACGGAAGGAATGAAAAAGGAGAGGTGAAGACACCGGGGCGCCGTGCCGTCGTGGCTGGCCACGCCAAGTACGCAGCGTAACCAGGAGCACGCGCACCTAGGCTGTGTGCTCCTGCAGTGGATCCTGTTTTTACGAGAAACACAGGACTGCCCCCTGTTCCGCCTTGTTTCATCCCAGCTCTCTCACTGAGCGTGGACCATCTGATGCTGTTTTTTCCTCAGAGGCTTGTGTGATTTGCAAATTTGAGAAACATGCCTTCCTTGTCTCTTCCTCCAACTTATTTTCAACATGGTAAGTGGACAGGACACGGGACAGGGCCTGGTGGCTCTCCATGGGAATATTCAAGGGACACAACTGGTACATACCAGCCATAGGACAACCACATCACCCTGGAGTCCTCAGCCTTCTCTGGCTGCGGGATTGCCGAGGCTCATTTGAAAGCAGACTTTCCAGTGGGGAGGAACACTGAACAGTTTGTCCACCTGAGACCTCACGGTGGCCCCGCCAGCCTGGCCATCTGCACACTGCTGTGGCCGCAGGGGCAGCAGGGCTGACAAATTGCCTGTGGGTTGACCACTTCGGCCTGGCTGTCCTAACAGCTGTGAATTCTCCTGGTCACACCATCACCCACCCGTCTTGTGTACACACAGGACACAATGAGAGGTTTTCAGATGCTTACTGAAAGCAAGACACACTTTCTGGGGCATTCCCCTAATCGACTGTTCTGGTGAAGCTCGTCAAAACAGGAAATGAGGTTAGCATGGAATGACTTTCTCTCAGAGAACCCGCATCGCCTCTAAGAGACCACCGCTTTCCTCCCCAATGCTGTCAGCCTGTCGATGCCTCTGCTGGGTTTGCCCGGAAGCCGGAGTGAGTGTGTGCTTCTGTAGCTGTTAGGAACCATGGCTCTGGAAAATGGGCGAGATATTTTCTCATTCTCAGCCTTCCAGACCCTCTCCCTTTACTCCAGTATCTTGATGTCATTTGCCCTGAAGTTAGAGCCACACAGTACTTCAAGCACCACAACGGTGTGATTGAGGCAGGGCTCCATGCACATTCCCAGGCCAGGGGGGGTCGCACACGTGCTCCCCGCGTGGGCTTCAGGTAACGCCCTCCCCATGCCGCCCGGTCCACATACCACCTCCGCATCAGAGATGCCAGCCAGAGGAGTCAACTCCAGCGAGATGAAAACTTAGTGGAAACAGCCTGTTTTCCCCCTGTCCCCTATGTCAGCGTCTGACCAGAAACGTACCATAATGACACAGCTGTGCTGGCTTCATTCACGGGAGTCCCCACACGGGGTTCTCTGACTCAGTTAAAATTTCACAGTCTAGACAACAGGCAACAAACTTAACTGTGCGGAGCTTTCGGACACATGCCTCCACTTCAGCTTTCTAGATTTACATGTGCTTCAGGATCACACTTACTTCTGTCCAGTGGAAGGGAGTCAACCTGGAAAACGGGTAACCTTGGCCTCCGGGTGTCTCCAAATGCGAGATGTGCATCACCTTCTGGTTGGGGACCTGTGCATGGCGTTCTCACTTCTGTAATCAGGTTCGCTTCTCTTTTTATGTGACTTGGCAGGACCTCAAAAGCCACCCTGAGTCCCATGGCTCTCTTTTCACCGGGTGCCCCTGACCCCTTGCCAGGGGTGCACAGGTGCTGTGTTCTCAGCAGTGGCTGCCCGAGTAGATGGAGTAGCACCGTTAGAACAATCACAGTCACCACCCAGGGCTCTGCTTGCTCCAGACACGAACTCTGGAGGACCATTACATTATTTCTAGTCCTCACGACAGGCCCCAGGGGTGGGGTCATCATTGTCTCGTTTCAGTTAAGAAAACTGACTTTCCTTTGGACCCAGATCGCATAACAAGCAGTATGACGATGCATCCCAGGTCTCAGTCCCAAGTCGTCTGGCGTCCCCCAGCTCTTCATCATGTTGCTGCTTCGTGTGTTATAAAGATGCGAAAGCAAAGGCTTTTTCCCTTAAAATGAGCTGCGAATGGTAAGGGCAATCAGAAGGAAGACACCAGAGCACAGCTGAAAATGGGAAGCGCCTGGAGGCCCAATGACCATACTGCATCGTGGGCTCCCGTCTTGCTGCTGCAGGTGTGGCCGCCACCAAGCCTCTGCAGTGTAGACACTGTGACCAGGTGCGCCCTGCGCCCGTCAGAGTCATGTGAGCATCCCCATGAAAAAGCTGGGCTGAGGACAGACTTGGTGCTCTGAAAACTGCCTGCTACTCTTCAAAGTGTGGTCAGGGGGTCAGAAAGGAAGGGGCCTGGAATATGCACTCAGCAAGATCCAGGCGAGTACAACGGCTGGCTCTCTTTTGGGGTCCCCGAGTCAGAGCTCTGTGATCACGCCTTGGTCTCCAAAGCCCCATGTGCGTCCACCTCTCATCGGTGAGGAATAGATGCTGGGAAAGTGGATCTGGCGTTTATTCTGGAGGTAGTCAGTAGGTAAGGAAGACACTCCACCTCTCGGCTAACAGAGGATCAGGAGGTGGGGGGAGAAGAGCTAGGAAACCGTGAAGACAGCCCCCCCCCCCCAACAGAACTGCCATTTGAGCAGGAAAAGCAAAAACGAGGGCAAGACATCAATCCAAACTATGAGCGGCCCACCCCCAGCCCTCACCAATTCTGATCCTCTTATTTTATCTTTGGAACCTCTGGAGGCAGCGAACTCAAATCTAATGACTGATTCCTTCAGGTAAGGCGACTGTGTCCCTGGCTTGTTCAGAATGGCTCCATTTATGACTGTTAGGAATCGGTTCAGGTCCATTAATTACTTCCAGCTCTGCCTTTCAGTCTCCGAGACAATCTGGTTTGGACAATAAATTATATGATTACCTTGTTATACCTGCTTTTTTATTTCTCCAAGAAGCTGCTTTGCAAACACTAACTTCTTCACACCCCATCTTCTCTCTAAGAAGGAAGAGTGTTGGCAGGTCAACTACAGCTCTGGCAAGACGGTCTCAGAGCAGCAGAGCCAGCAATGGTGGCATGAGAATGCACGTGTGCATGTGGACATGTGTGTGCACCCACATGTGTGGCCATGTGAGCATTGTAAGGGCACACGTGTGCTTGTGAGTGGTGTATGTGTGTGGTGTGGGGGCGAAGGGTGGATGTGAGTATGTGGTACATGTGTAATGTGGTGTGTGTGTTGCATGTGGGGTGTACATGTATGGTGTGTGTGTGACTGGATGTGGGTATAGCGTGTGTGTGGAGTGGGTGTAGGTAAATGCAGCTGACGACTGCCACAGCCCCACTTCCTCTGACTGTGACAAGCGGGACTAGGGCCTGGTCCAGGATCCACAGAGTCAGACATGGCATAGGGACACTGATTTGCTTTAATGTAAATATTTTGGTGTCTTTCTTTTCCTGAACTTTTAACCCTGCTGGTAAACAGGGTACCTACAGTAAACGAATTGTTTTCTGAGAACTGACTTTTAAGGAAATAGAAAAAATAACTCCACAATTTTTATTAGTTAATTGTCAGTCTTGTACATGATTGACTATTACCCTTCTGCTTTTTAGCTCTGCTTCTGGAGATACTTGGCCACCAAAAAAGTTGCTTTATTTTAATTCATTTTTTAAAGTTAAAATGTGTAAAAATCCCATTCGACAATAGGAAAACTTACAAAGCCAATAAGGGAGAGGAAAGTCATTCTGTAGAAATGTTTCTGAGACAAGAAAACAGCCAATCCAAACTCCAATTCGTTCTTTCCAATTAGAAGCTCCCATAGGCTATTTCCCTGTGGACTCTGGCCCTCCATTTCCATCCGCTGTCCCTTCTGAGATATTGTAATGGAAGTAAAGCAGGCACCTGAAGCCCTGGCCACAGAGCGTGAGCCTTAAGACACACTTGTCACATCCCAGGTGCTACCTTTCTTTCTCCAGGCAGGTGGCTGACGGAACCATCTGCGTCTGCAAACACCCTCCCTGCCAACAGATTGTGCAAGGCTGTTTTGTGATAAATGAGAACAATGACAGGGAACCCGAACCAGGAAGACCTGGATTCTAGTGTGAGCTTTTCATCTGAAAGTGTCACCTAACCTCCGCCCTGCCATTTCCTGAACTGTTAAGTAAAGATGTGACTTTCTGGCCTTCAAGCCTCATGGAGGTGTTGTCAAAACTCAAGATCCATTATTGCTTCGAAATAGTCAGAGGGAAAAAGGAAGCCATCTCCATGCCAACTTGTGACGGAATCTCATTGTCAGGGTAGCAGGTGATGAAAGCAAGTCCCTGGGGGTCCCTGAGGCTGACGGCAACCCAGCCTCAGAGCAGTGCTCCCTCTCCCCACTTTTTATACTGACAACACTGTGTTCAGGTGAATGCTGGGCATCGCTTTCAAAGAATGCTCCCCTTGGAAGGTAAACTGAGGACACTGAGAACAAACACTTCAAGGCTCCTCAGGTATAGAGTAGTGTTGACAGGACTTCTAAGAACATTTCTCCCTGCCTCCGTAAAAGAAGTAAGAGAAAAAAAAAAGCAAAAGGAGGAGGAGGAAGAGGAGATAAAACAAACTGCACCACCTTTTCTAAAGATGGGATGGAAACTAGCCACAAAGCACGTTCACA
Source organism: Mormoops blainvillei (assembly GCA_004026545.1). Taxonomy (NCBI): domain Eukaryota; kingdom Metazoa; phylum Chordata; class Mammalia; order Chiroptera; family Mormoopidae; genus Mormoops; species Mormoops blainvillei. The sequence goes on from PVJD01006553.1 coordinate 22,288, forward strand.
GAGACTCACGGGAAGTCGATTCCTAACACGCTTCCTCCCCATATTTCCCCCCTTCTTTTCCTTTCAGAATAAATTAAAGAACTGGCTAAATCCACACTGTGTGGGTGGTATCTTTATCTGATCAACCTATACTCCTGATCATATGTCATCTCTGCTTGTAAAGCAGCCCCTTCCTGTTCTCCAGGCACATTACTTCTTTAAATGCTATGAACACACACACATAGGCGTCTGCTCAGCAGAAAAACATGACTCAAGGTCTCCGATCCTCTGCATTCATTGGGAGGTCTATTTCTGGAGGGCCCGGGCTAGTGTCACAGCACCCTACTCCACACATTCCAATAGCTCTGCAAACAGCCTCTCTCCCAAAGCAAACAAGGTGAGACATCAGGTAAATACCAAAGAGTGGAAATTTCATTCATTTCCTGGCCTGGATCCTTCCGAGTTGACAGGAGCATCAGTCAGTGCAAAGTTTATTGAGGCTGGTGAGTTGGAAGATTTGGTTGTAAGGCTGTGTCAACAAAAGACTTTTTTAGCAGCTAAGTTGCTTGTGGTTAGTGCCGGGTTGGTTTTTTTTTTTTTTCTTTCCTTGATTCATTCCAAACTATTTAAATTGGAAAATAAATTGGAAAATTGTGTGCTGTTTGAACAGGCACTTTAATCTTGAGAAAGTCACTCTGTGGTGGTGACGCCATGTGACTGCTCTCATTGGTCGGTTGGGTCTGGCTTCCCCAAGGCCCGTGCTCCCCAGGCTCTGCAGTGAGGACGAAGCTGTGGTTCTCCAGCCAGAGGACGAAATAGGGGCTCCTCTGGCAGAGGCTGCATGGCCAGCGTTACTGAATATCGCCCCTGTGTGTGTACACACTTTTCAATTTTGAAAGTTCTTTGCAAAATTGCATAGGTACGTGTAAGCTGCGGGGTGTGTATGAATGTGCTCCCTTACGACCCGGTTAGATTGTAAAGCGCTCCTTCCATTGGTAAACTGATCTTCTCCAATAATTCATCATTGCACTGCTCATCACGTTTGGAACTCCTCCAGCTCTTCTCTGTTATGGGAGGGCTCCGCTAGGGTAGCAAGTTGGGGAGCCGTTTCTTTGAGCCTAACATAGTGTTTCTTGTATTTAGGTCAAACCAGGAAATTCTAGTGTTTACTGGAAAAATAGAAAAGGGGCGCTGACTTTAAATTGGTTACAGCCCCCTGGCTAAAATGACAAAACAAGCAAACACACAAGCTCTGGAACCTGGAGACCCTCTCGAAGAACAAGTTGTGAAACTGTGGTGCTCACTGTGGGCAGGACTTTCGGGGCTTGTCCCTAAGAATGACGCGTTTGGGTAGCACTTAGGTCCCCCAATGCCTGTGTAAATGGAAAGGCTTTTAGCTTGATGTAGGCCAGAGTTTGTGACTTTGTCATAAAACACAATCTCTGAATCTCCCCTAAATTTGAGGAGCAATGGAAAAATGAATCTTTTCATTAAATTGAGAAGTCTAATAATTCATTGAAAATGATCATTTTATTTGAAGACAGAGAAATCTGAAGACTCAGAATGAGTAAGCAACTTGCCCCAAAAGACCCAGTTAGAAAGCGGCGAAGCTGGTGGTCCATGCAGGTTTGTTTAATTGAATTGTTTAAAAAGGTGAACTTAGCTTGTGAAACAAGCCTGTCTGGTTGCTCTCATTGCCCTCAATGCATCACTAGTCCCCAATCCACAGCAGTTAGACATCTCTGTTGTACCCATCCCAGCCTGGCTCCTGTGCTGTGGTGAGAAGTGCCTTCAAGTCACGCGTTTCACTGCGTCCCTGTCCAGGTACAGTGCGAGTGCTCCTCGCACGGCATTGTGAAGGAACCCCCTCCTGGAACAGGATCCCCGTCTGGGCAGCCGCTGCCTCTCCCTCCACTCTGTGACACCTGGCGGCAGCATCTACCTGGACAGAGGCAGGAGGGGTGGCCCTCCTCTCTGGTTGCGTTGGGGAAAGGAGGTGCGAAAGGCCTCACTTTGCTAAGTCACTAGCATTCCACTTCAAGAAGTTATCACTGCGATGCCCCTGACGGCAAACCCTCAGCAGGGAGCCTGCGGCCTTCGCGGTACTCCTCTGAGTCCCTGTGTGGTGACACAGTGGCCAGACACTCCTGATTCAACATCAGGGCTGGTGACGGTAGACACGGACCCTCTGGGCAGACAGGTGCCATCCCCAGGTCACAATCGCCACCTGTCTCACAGGCCGCTCCTGCAGACCCTCCTTTGACCGAGCTCAGAAAGGTGAGGATCTGCTCTGTGCACTCACCCCCAAATTGGAAATTTGGTCACTGTGGGCTGACAATGTGTTTTGAAAGAGGGAGGTAAAATTCTTCTTGTCCTGCAAGTTTCCACCTATTGTGGTGTAAGCATCATAAATTACCTCCTACTGGGGTGTTAACTTCAGGTTCTCAGTTAGTGAACATGAGTAACGCTGTGTCAGGCACAGGTCCGATTCACACCGCTGCCCTGCCAACTTCAGGGATGGAGGGCGCTCCCCACTCCCTTCCCTTCTCTCCCTGTGGCTTAGTAGCCACTTCAGCAAATTTCCCCATTAAATATACAAGGCGACTGAGGGCAATAAAAACTGAAGGATGTGGCAGATAAATACCCAGTCTCTGCAGGCCGACCGCCGCTGGCAGCAGGGTGCTCAGCTGTGTCCCTGAGCCCCAAACGTCCGGTCATGGACTCCAGCGTAAAAGTCGTGCACACCTTGCCATTCATCAGGGGGTCATCCTAGTCTGTGGGCTACACTCACAGGATCACCTGCTTCCCTGCGGTCGTGTGCTTTACCTACGGTCCTGTGTGAGGTGACCGAGGCCCGCGCCAGGCCTTTGTGAATGTGCTGGCGGGCACACAGAGGTGACCCAAACTAGCACCCAACATCTCTCAATTGGGAAGAAAGGGAGCTTTGTCTGGTCCAGATCCCTGCGGCCCAAATACGGTTAAGGATCCCTTGAATAACTATAACTCCAGAACAAGAGTCACATTTGCCCAGCACTTACTCTGTGCTGGGCACACATAACAAGAAATGCTGAGTCCTCTGTGAGGCGGTGGAGGACTGCACACAGGACCTAGTCACTGCGCCCGCAGCCCTGTCCAGCCGGTGACATTATCTCCCTGTCTCCCGCACATAATCAAGTGAGGCCAAGTAATGGAGCTGGAATCTGAGTCCTGCTCTGACACTAAATTCAATATTCTTAATCAGTAAAACTGCCCCCCCACCCCATCCCTGTTCCTACTCTCATCCACTTTATTGACACATGTGCACACACACATGCACCACCACCCCAGGTCCCCTTCTTCACACTTGAACCTTGTGTGGACCACTAATATCAACCCACCACAGCATAGCCTGCATTAGTCCAGGTTACAGGCATTTAGGATGTAAATTTTCCACGACATTGAGGCTTGATGGAATCAGTGTTTTAAGTGAGTTTCAATTTTCTATCAGCAAGCTTTTCTTCTAAAGGGCCAAATGGTAAACACTTTAGACCATGGCTTTGTAGGCCATAGGGCCTCTGCCACGACTACCCTACTCTGTCACTGGAGCAGGGAAACAGCCACAGGTGAGCTGGAAGGGAATGAGCATAGCTTCATTCCAATAAAACTTAACTTACAAAGATGGGCAGTGGGTCACAGTTTGAGGCCCCGTAGTTTTAACCCAAGCCATCATTGAAAGTGTTATCAACGCCCTAGGATTTTGGACACTGGGCATGTCCAACCCATCGGAGGCAAGGCTGGGTGCCCTTGCAGTCAGGCCAACAAGTCTCAATATGTGGTCCCCAGGGAGAGGGCAAAGGGTATTTTGCCAGAAAAGATTTTTCTGGACTAGTAAGTTTGGAAAACTGTGGGTTAGATAGTGGAACTGTTGGCTTTACTGCAAGGCTTCTTGAGGCCTTTAATGGGTTGATGGGCACCTTCAAGCCATAGGAGGGGACAGCGGTGCAAGTCTCCCGAGGTTGCCGACCTTGTGTCTGGGCTATGTCCACACAATGTCCTTTGGGGAGACTGATCTAGACCCTCAGCCCCTGCAGTGTGTCATGCTGTGTGACTTCCTACCTCTTTCCCAGCTGTTCCCATTTGAGGCCACCCAACGCAGTTGCTCCCACCCCTGGGATAGTCCGCGTCATCCTTAGAGCCACACTGCGGCCCAGTCGGGGACTCGGGGGGCCCCGCCTCTCATGAACCCATGTGAATGCACTCAGCCTGGAAGATGTGGGGGAGACAGGGCTGGGATGGGGGCTGGGAGACCTCTCGCTTTACTTCTGCAACCTGCTGCTTGAAAGGCCGGTGTTTAGGAACTTTCAGAATGCCCCAGAACCTTACAAGTTCCCCTGAGCTCCTGGTTTGAGAGCCTGGATAGAAAGGTCTCCTCTCACAAGAACACAGGCCTAGAGCTTTATGAAGCCTGAGGCAGGAGCAACTGGGGGCCTAGGGACTCCGATGGGAGCACAGGTGCAGGACATTCATGCGGGAAGGTCATCACCTCCTGAGAGCTTGGTGAGAGGGCGGGACTTGCAGGCACAGAGTTGCTGGGACAGTAGAAAAGGCACTGAGCGAGGGTAGTTTGGGGCAAGACTCTTGACTCCAAAGGAACCATGGTCCATTGCCAGTGAAATGGGGATGCTGGTGCCTGCCGGCGGGGGCCAGGGGTCCGGGGCGAGTGGGGAAGTGCGGGAGGCTCAGGTCCTGCCTGGAGGAAGACTTTGGGAGCCATTCGACCTTTCTGGGTCTTTTTAAGGGGAGAGGCGTGTGGTAAAGTTTGGAGTTTGACAGGACACCCTTCTTTACGCATATGCTTTAGCCCCCAGCAGTCAGCGCACTCTCAAAAATTAAGTAGCCTAAGAACCTCGACCCAGTGAGCAAAGGCCTCCAGCAAACCAAGCAGCGCCTCCTGGCCCGGAGAGGGACCGGTCTGCAGTGGTCGGGGGTCCTTGAGCCTGATTTATCATGATGTAATATTTTACGGCCTGGCTGTGCATTCTTTCTCTCAGTGAAAGTTACTTGTTAAAAATAAACAAAAGGCATCAGGATAAAAGATGTGAGGCCTTTGGGCCCAGGCCTTTTCCACTTCCACAAGATGGGCGAGTCCGAGAAAATCCTGTCAGATTTTGTGAGCTGTCGTCACCACCCTGTTTTGTTCTTCTTTTTTTTTCCTTCCACTTTTGTGACCCTCTGAGTTTCCTAGTAGTAATTACTAAGAAAACTCCTAAACCAAACCAGAACAACAATGACAAAGCAAAAACAGAAGGCAAATCACAACGCAGGCCTCCCTGGCGGGCGCTGGTTCGGACAGGCTGTGTTTGTGTCTCGGAACGCACCTGCTTCCTTTTCTCTGTTTGCCGAGTCCCGCTGAGAATTCCTCCTTCTAGTCCAGGGACCCCAAGGCCCCTGGAGGCGGGGACCCATATGGGTTTCGGGTGGTGCATTCCAGGGAGAGGCTCCCCTCCTCCCTCTGGGCCCCCCTGTTCGCCCTACCCCAGGATAAAGGGCACTGCCAGGCCGAGGCTCCCCCATCCCCACTGCAAGCGCCTGGCCTGGAAGCCAGCATTTGGCGAAGGCTTTTGTGGTGTCTCCCTCACCCAGGGAACCTCAGTCTTTGAGACGAGGCCCTTGTGGGCAGTGTGGCTTCCCTCTTATTAGGAGTTGGTCCACGGGGAGCACTGCCCCATCACTGGGACCCTTGCATTTCCTGCCAGGAGAGCAGAGTCCTATTTCCTCCTGCGACGTGAGAAGCTGGTTTTGATTCTTCCAGCCCCACAGTCTTGCCTCCCAGCCCCAACTTGCCGACGGGCCCAGAGAAGCACCCAGGCCTCTCTGCCTAACCCAGGTAGGTAGGGCGAGCCTGGCCTCCCCTCCTACAACGAGCTAGGTGAGCGAGAGCAAGACAGGTGTGAGTGCACATCCCAAGCTTGACCCTGACTGGCTAGGTGATGCAAAGCAACTCCCTGGACCTCTCTGAGCCTCAGTGTCCCCACCTCCTCTAAAATGGGGGTGAGCAGCCCCTGCCCCGTGGGTTACTGTCGGGGGCTTGCTGTTGGGGACATGCAGTCGTGACCATGCAGAGGCTGGCGCCCAGGGAAGGGACTCCTCGGGAGAGGTTGCTACTGGGCCATTCTGGGAGGCTATCAGACAAGAGAGAGGCACAGTAAGCCACTTAAAGGGACCCCGACTCATTCTGTGGTAATGAGCATACAGCGTAGGAAGCGCCTCACAAGAACACAGGCCCCCACTGCCCCTCAGCCCCTGCCATCCCTACTGGGGCAAGGCCCCTGTGCCCAGCAGCTCTCCCTCCGGCAGCATCAGCTGGTGCATGTCAGCAGCATTGGACAGCAGGACACGGCCGTGTGGCTGTGAGCCCATGAAGGTCAACAGGTGCAAGCTCATGGACAGACCACCCAGCAGCCGGGTTCCAATTCCGCTTTGCCTCTCTGGCCAGGCGCTCGGCTCGCTAAACCTCTTTCCTTCCCCTGTAACTGGCATTCCTGCCTGTCAGGACAGGGTTGGGCACTTGATAGGACCTGTGTCATTTAATCCTCACAAAGAGCTCTACAGGAAAGCACTAAACTTCCCTCCATTTAAACATGGGGAAACTGAGGCACCCAGAGGCTGCGCAATGTCAGGGCAGGCAAAGGTGAGCCCGGGGAGCTGGGTTCAGAGCCCACCTAACTGCTGGCACCCAGGAGCTGGCACACAGTAGAGCCCAGAGGTTCCTAAAGGAATGTGGTGAAGTCGTGAGTATGGAGGGAAAGAGAAGTGGGGCACCTTCATCCCTGCCGCTGCTCCCCTGGAGGGTAGAGAGTGATGCTGAGTGTGGAAGGACCTCAGGGCTTGTGGTTGGGTCGCCCTGGCTCCTGTGGGGTCCCTCTGAACCCCTGTACTAGCTGCTCTGGAAGCAGTCCTGGCCATACCCACTGCAGCTACTTGGGCCCTGCAGCCCCCAGAGCTCCACACTGACCGCTCCCAGGTCAGTGGCAGCAAGAGCACCTGGCGCAGTGTGCAGAGGCTTGGAGGAGAACTGCGGGGTGACCCATTAGGGAGGCAGGTGCCAGTGGCGAGCACAGCCTGGGTGGGGCGGGGGAGGCAGGGGAAGAAGAGGCTGCCCTGGCCATTAGCCCTGATCTGTCCCATTCTCTTCTGTCCATGGCCAGGAACTGGCCACATGGGGTCCTCAGGGAGAGGGGGTAGGGGAGAGGGTTGAAGGGATGTAGGAAAGCGAGCGCCCGTGCCAGTGGCACCGTGCTGCTCAGCTGGCTGTGGGCCCTAAGGAAAGCAAGCCCTCCTCTCTCCCTTGCCTCTCAGGCCTCGGGGTGGGGGGAGGGGGAGAGCGCGGGAAGCTGAGCTGGACCCTTGCTGGGAAATCGGGCCTGCCCTAGTTCCTCATCCAGGAGCACGCCCTCATTCCCAAGGCTGTTAAAAGCCCCGAATTGCCCAACCTGGTCAGGGGAAGGCTGGCCCATGGGTCCTGCGCACTCCCGGGACCCGTTGCTGGCCACAGGGCCTGGCCTGTGCACCTCCAAGGCGGGACGGCGAGCCACTCCCTGGGTCCTGAGTCCCACACGTCCAGAAGGAAGCTGCCACTCTGACGGGCCAGAGACATCTGTTCCCCATTTGTCATTGTCAAGCCCTGATGTCCTTTGGGACTGTGCTTGAAGGACAGTTTTACTGTTGTCACCAAAAAAGCAAAAGGAAGCAAACAATACAGGCCCCTTGATTTCGGGACTTTTTCTGTGTCACTGAAAAGCCATTTCAGTAAATGGGGGCTGTGACCAAAGTGCTCTCCCCACAGTGAGTCGCTAAGCATCTCCCCTCCTCCTCTTTACACCCAGTTGTGATGAGAAACATTGAGATGAATACACTTGGGCCCTAGGCTGGAACAAAAAGGACCAGTAACAAGCATTTCTTTGTCACTTGTGCTTTTTTCTGCCCATTTGGAGGGATAGGTATGTCCTAGTCCTGTGTCCCTAAGGCCCTGTGGTCACCATATGCCTGAGGGCAGCACCACGGTTTACCTTCCAGGCCTTTAGCAGCTCCTTCTCTGACCTGGAAGTTTCTACCAGCAGCTTGTTCCTACGATCCACCAGCCAGCTCAGATTTACAGGAACCGGGAGTCACCAGGTCAGCCATGGGAGCTCTGACAGCTCTCCCACTCCGCCCTGGCCAGTGCGTGCTAGCACCCATCCGGCACGTGCTCCACTGTCAGGGCTCCTGGCCACAGCACGGAGAGGCTGTAAGCCACCCCAGATTCAGGGCAGCCACAAGATGCTCCCCCCCCCGCTCCCCCCCTGCTGCAGGCCGAAGGCAGAAAGCAGCCCGCTTGGGCTGGTGGAGGACCACAACCTGTCCCAGGCTCTGCCGAGCCTCGGAGAAGCTTCCTATGCCGGTCGGTGTCAGGGTCGGGTGACCAGGAGCAGGCTCCCCAGCAGGAGGCAGGTCTGGGGGTCCCAGGGTGTGAACAGTCAGCCCCTGGTCCCCCTCACCACCGCTGCCACCCCGCCCCCACCTTCCTGCTTTTCTCATGCAGTGTTCCAGTTTCCTGTGGCTGTGGTAACATCCTTGGAGGCTTAAAACAACACAACTGTATTCTCTGACAGTTCTGGAGGCGAGAGCCCAAAATCAAGTTCACTGAGCTACAGTCAAGGTGGTGTTCCCTTTGGAGGCCCTGGTGGAGCCCTTGACTGCTCCAGCTTCCAGAGGAGCCTACATTCCTGAGTGCGCTTGGAGAGACCTGGTGACAAAGGTGTGAGGCAACCTTGTCAGGACAGCTGCAGTGTCCCCAGGACAGCTGCAGTGTCCCCAGAGCCGCCGGCATTATTCCATCTCTGCAGCACCCAGTTTCCTCTGGGGCAGCGCTTCCTTCCATTGTGTGACACCTGGGGGAGGGTGGATCCTGGGGCCTCCCTGGAGCTGGAGGCCCCTGTGCTTCTCCTCCCACTCGGTACAGCCCGGAGTGGACAACGTCACCGAGCTTTGTCATCGGGACACAGGTGCCTGAGATTTGGGCGCTTCCACCAATCAGCTCGGCAGCGACCCTGGCCACTAGGCTCCTGCTTCATGCCCATTTCGCCATGACCCCCGGGCACCCCTTGGGGCCTGCCCATTCCCAAGCCCGGGACACAACCTCCTCGCGATTCAGGGAACTGTCATTCTTTTAGCACACAGGCCCTCGGTGATGGGCTTCACAGATGCAGATTCTGTTCCTTGGTCTGAGACACAAGGATTGTCAGCTGGGTCGAATTAGTGGAGGACTTGATCATTCATTTCAGTGCATTCTTATGAATGGGGTACTGTGTGGTGGTCACAGGTCCTGGCCTCTGGCCCTGGCTCCTGTCAATGAGGAGCATGCCTGAGGTGTACTAAGGGAGGCATGAAGATGGCAAATGGAGTCGGTGTCACCTGTTTCTGCTCTGGTTCTTTATTGTACAAGAAAAGGGTCTTCCAGAACATAAGGTGGTATAATTATTGCCAGAGCCCTGATGGGTTCAGGACACACTATCTCAGAACCCGGTACCTGGGCACATTGAATAGTTTGAGTTGAAGGGATTTGAGAAAGTGGCAGAAACTGGAAGGCTGCCCTGACCTCACCCCTTACCCCTCTTCCCTGACACAGGTCATAAAACCTCAGGTGAGAGGTGCCCTCCCTACACTTGGAGGAAAGGAGCGTCTTTATCTCCAAGAGAACCCCTACACACAGGCCTCACCAAGTTGCCCCCGTTCACTCACCATATCTGTCACCTCCCTCTTTACCTATGCGCTCTCCCCTAAACCCAGCTTCAAATTCTCCGGGGCTTCATTTCCACATGAAGGCTCTCGGGTTTTTCTCCTCTCAATCTGTTTTTGTTCGTTTAATTTTCAGATCCAGCTAGATCCCAAGATGGCCCAGGAAAAACTTTTATTTTCCCTGTATTTGCTCATGAAACACACACTTGCACAGGGCATTTAGGCTACAACAATGGGGGTGAGGTTTGGCTCTCAGGATGGAGCCTTGGACAACACCGTCAGGGCTTTTGTTTCCGTTTCATCTCTGAAGCACCTCAACACGCACTCATACCTATTTGTTGAATGAATGAGTGAATGAATGAATGAAGCTACAGTCCAAACCACCCTCTTGCCGGTGAACTGCTAGGTTCCTCGAGAGCTGCAGTCATGCCTCAGAGAGGACCCCCTGAAACACAGCCGAAGAGCAGCGAACATTGCCCATTTTCTTTTTCTTACTGTTTTACGCCACCAGGATCGCATGCACCGGACACGTTAAAGCTCAGATACCAAAACTGGGTTTCCACTTGAGGGTACAAGGGCTCAAAATAGGGAAGTGAGTGTTGCCACCAAGTAAGTTTTAAGCATTTTGGAATTAGGTAGCTCTGAATAAAACAAACACCACAAATAAAAGATGTTCTTTATCATCAGAATGGATAGCTCGGTAAATCGTAGATGTCTTAAAATAAAAGCTTTTATAACTCTGGGCCCAGCCCTGACCGGTGTGGCTCAGTTGGTTGGGCGTCGTTCCACAAACCAAAGTTCCTGGGTTTAACTTGCGGTCAGGGCGCGCAACTGGGTTGCGGGCTGGGGCACGTGCCAGAGGCAACCGATCAATGTATCTCTCTCACATCCATCAATGTTTCTCTCCCTTTCTTTCTCCCTCCCTTACCCTCTGTCTAAAACAATAAGTAAATAAAATGTTTTAAAAACAAACAAACAAAAACACTCTGGGTCAGCTTGGGTGGCCCTGGACAGGAGAGACGGGGCAGACAGACTGCAGCTGAAATCCAAGGAAGCACTGAGCGCGGTGGGGTTGACATCAAAGGTAGCGATGCCAGGAGAACATGCTGAGGCAGGCGGGGCGCAGATCAAGGAGGCAGAATCGGAAAGCCTTTCCTACAAAAGGTTCTAGAACACGGGGCACCTGCCCTGTGGTGAGGGAGAGCCTCTGACCGACAAACTCTTGACCTACTGGCTCAGTGACCAAAGCATAGTTTCCCTGGAACTGAGAGATGCCCTGCGATGTGGCACTTGCCATGCTAACACTAGGACAGTCCCAGGCCAACCAGAGTGCTTAATTGCCCGAGTTCCAACTTGTCTCTAGAATTCTTTGGCAGTGAAAGATCATCAGCCCCTGGGGTTGCCAAGATACCCACCTCCTCCATTGGGCATGCTGGAGGTGAGGGCATGCAGCATGGAGGGCAGGACAACCCTACTTTTGCCTCTTAGGGCAAAAGCACATGTTTTTCTAGGACATTGACCTCTGAAGTGGAAGGTGAACCCTTAAACATCTTTAGGATTTCATGAGAGCACTACGATTTTATTTTAACAACACATTTTAATACGTGACAAAATGTAGACATATTTCTCAGAGTTGGTAGCAAGTTAATGTGGAAAATATCTTTTCTCTAGAGCTGAAACTGCACTGGAATTCACTTGAACTTCAAAGGGAGAGCAGGGTATATTAAGCCAACACAGCTGAGCGAAGCTACTGTAGCATGTATTATTACCAGGGTACACCTTAATGCACAGAAACCCCCAAATTCTACATATGGAATCCTTGAGGGTTCAGGTCTTTGAGTTCCTTCCTCTTCTCTCTTCTCACAGGCTGCTCCCCGCATGGCCCCTTTCTGATATTTAAATCTTCTGTAAATACACAAGAAGTTCAACGGCATGTCAGAAATGCAAAAAAAAAAAAAAAAAAAAAATTATATGACTTCCATCTTTTTTGTTTATATCTTAACTCATCTTGCACCCAAGGCCCCATTTCTATTGGTAGCAGCAAGGTATTTCATCTTTCAAACTGAAGACTTCTCGATTTCTACTGTTTTAAAACTTAGACCCAGTGAGGTCTAAGCTTCCGATGCTGCCCCAGGTTTCACCTCCCCTCATTCTTTCCCAAGGGGCAATCCAGGTGCCAGAAGTGGGTGTGTGTACCCTGTGGCCTTCAGGGAGGAGGGTCTGGCCTCACCAGGAAGCAGAGGTCTTCAGGTGTTGGCCTCTGACCTCATCATGTCCTCCTGCCTTGGCATCTAAGTCTGGGGTTACTCTGACTTATGGTACCACGGTCACAGCAGGCTTTATTGCTGTGGGGTTAGACACAAGTCACTAAAGTCTTCTGTGACTTGTGTCTAACCCCAGAGTGGCTGAGAAGTAATCAACTGAGCAATTATACCACAATTTGTTTATCCATTCACTTGTTGATGGCCATTTGGACTATTTCTAATTTTGAAATACTATGAGCAAAACTGTTAAGAACACGTACAAGTCATTTTGTAGGTTAATATTTTTTTTCTCTTGGGAGAATACCTACGAGAAATATTGCCAGGTCACACTGTAAGTGTGTTTAAATTATAGCTAATTGCCCAACCATTTTCCAAAGTGATTGTATGTTCCCGCCTGCAAAGTATGAGAGTTCCAGTTGCTTCACATCATCACCGGCATTTGGTGTGGCCATCTGTACTGCTGTAAGCACCCTAGTGCATGAGAGATGGTGTCTTGTGTGGTTTTCAATGAGCGTTTCTCTAATTATTAATTATGCTGAGCACCTTTACATGTGCTTATTGGTCATTTGTAAAGTATCCATTCTAATTTTTGCCTATTTTTAATATTGGGTTGTGTATCTTTTATTATGGATTTATAGGAATCTTTTATGTATTCTTGATACAAGTCTTTTGTCAGCTACATATATTTAGAATATCTTCTCCCGTTCTGTGGCTTGTCTCTTTCATTTTCATTTTTTTTCTTTCAAATAATTTGATGAAGACCAATTTATCATTTTAAAAAATGTTATGATTGGTGTTTTTTGTTTCCTGTCTAAGAAATCTTTGCTTACCCCAACATTGCAATGATCTTCCACAGTTTTAGGCTTTTACTTTTAAGTCTATAACTGATAAGCCTAAAAATGTGTTACCTAACTTTTATTCGAAGATTTTCTTGAAATTTTGTTGTTAATTTCTAATACCTATGTGGCCAGAGAATACGCTCTGAGTGATATCATATAGGCAACAGGCAAAAGCAATGGGCAGTTTTCTTTTAAAGAAATTATAAGACACAAAGAGTAGTCTTTTATTTTACCCACATACTGGTAACTTATTTCTGTGTTGAAGACTCAAGGTGTTATTTCTTTTTAGTCTGAATAACTTCCTTTCACAATTCCAGATGAAAACCTCTCAGCTTCATTTCCCTGCAAATGTCTACATTACTTTTATTTTTTAGAAGGATGTATTTTACCGAATGTGGAATTTCACCATTTATCACTTCACAATCTATGGCCTCACTACTTCATAAAAAGTCAGGTGTGATTCACATCATTGGTCCCTTGTATCTGTGTCATGTTTGTTTTTCTCTGACTGCTCGAGATTTTTCATTTTCTCTTTATTTTTCAGCAGTTTTACCATAACACGCATGTGTCTGTCTGCCTATGAATGTGTATGTATGTGTTTATCTTCATTGGAACTTATCGATTATTTTGTTTTCCATCAGATTTTGGACATTTTCAGCCATATTTTTTCCAGTTTTTTTATGTCCACTCTCTCCCTTCCCCTTCTGAAATTCCAATACACTTACATTAGATTATTTGATATTATACCAAGTGTCACTGATGTTCTTTCATTTTTAAGTCTTTTCCACTTCGTGTTCTTAAGATTGAATAATTAATATTGACCTGTCTTCTACTTTACTGACCCTTTCTTCTGTTGCCTCCAACCTGATGTTAGGCCTATTCACTGATTTTTTTTATTTCTGAGTCTTGTCAGTTCTAGAGCGTCTATTTGATTCTTTTATTTTTTTAAAAATTGTTTCTGTAGTTTTGCTGTGATTCCCCATCTGTTTACTCATTATGGCAATGTTTTCCTTTAAGTCCTTAAACTGCCACAAAGTTATTTTATTAACTATAAAATTCTTGTCTGCTAATTCTTTTTTTTTTCTAAGATTTTATTTATTTATTTTTAGAAAGCAGGGAAGGGAGGGAGAAAGAGAGGGAGAGAGGAACATCCATTGGTTGTCCCTCGCACGCCCCCAACCAGGGACCCGGCCCCCAACCCAGGCACATGCCCTGACCAGGAATAGAACAGGTGACCTTTCGGTCTGCTGGACAACTCCCAACCCACTGACCCATGCCAGTCAGCGCTCTTGTCAGTTAATTCTAACATCTGAGTTACCTTGGGATCTGCTGCTGTTGAATGATTTTTTTTTCTTGAGTATGGGTCACATTTTTCTGTTTCTTTGCATGTTTTTACTTTTTATTGTATACTGGGTTTTGTGAACAGTAGATTTAAAGATTTTGTGTTCTGCTGTCCTCCTTTGACAATAGCAGGACGTTAGTTATGGCATATCACCCTGAAGCTGTAAAAGCTTGGTTTTATATTCTTTAGGATGAGTCTGTTTAGATTTTTCCTTAGCCTGAGGGAAATTTTTTAATCTTGGTATATAGCCTTTGCTTCTAGATATGACCCCTGCCCTCACCCCTGCCAGGATTTCAGTGAGACACCCAATGTGTTTACCAAATCTCTCTTGGAAAAATTGGTAGGACTCAGACTCCAAAGTCTGTCCCATTAAACAGGCAGCAATTGACCTCTGTGCTCAGACTTTTAATCTTTTAGCCCCTTTTAGGATTTACTCCCTTAATTCCCAACCATTCTGACAGCCCTGAACTCTGTCCTCTGACACCTCAGGCAGAATTTCTTAAGCTAAATATCATGAAATACCAGAACCTTGGAGGCCACCAGATTTAGTAAATCTCAGTTCAAGATCCCTGGGTCCCAAACAGATTCATGAAGCTAGTACAGGATTGAAGGGCAATTTTTATGTTATAAATATTATTTCCAAGTATAAAATATACAGTTACCCATAACTAAAATCTTAATTCCATTGCTCTGGGTTGGAATTACAACATACTTTTCATGGAGACATTCATTGGTTTTCCCTTGCTAGTCAGGACTCCTACTTGATAGTTAAATACCTTTTTGGCCAACTTACACTGGCAAAATACATTAGTACTGATAAGTGAAGTGTGGTTTTTAAGACATAAGAACCTTGGGGAGAAAGAAAATCAGGAGACTTGTTGGTGACCCTGGGCACTTTGAGCAGGGATGGGAGTTTCTTGATGATGAACCTAGACTTTGTCGTTGAACTTGTCCATATTGCGCTGTTGGTTACAGCTTTAATGACTTTATTTATTGAGGCCCAAGAAGATGAAAGCAATTGGTGGAGTCACACAGACTTATTCTCACTGTGGGTACAGAGATCAGAATCTAAGATCAGACTCTGTTCTAAATGCAGAGGTGAAGGTGAAGTATGAAGGAATGATCCTGAAATATACCATGGTTCTGAGAGAAAAACAGGACAGGGTAAACTTAGAGAAGAGTGTTCTAGAGAGCAGCCCTGGTAGAACGTTACCTACTAGGGGACAGTCATGCTCTTTGAAGTGCCTGTGAGTCCTGATGTTTTAACTTTCCCAGGCAAGAAAGAACTGATCAAAATCCAGTGAATTATTTTAATTGAGCACAGACCCATTGTATCTTGCCAGGTTTTCCTTTGTTTGTCTACAATATTCATTTCTTATATTTGGATGTTGGGTTTGGACTCGTGTGTGAGCATTCATGCCAACCCGTCTACCCAATTCCCAAAGGAAAACACTTCCCGCCTTTTATGATCATGCGGGAGATAATCGAAGTCAGGTAAATGCGTGGATTGCTTTTCTTTTACATTTTTTCCAATATCCAGGCAAATGTTACTATTCCTTAGTATTTATTTTCTGTAGTAAAACTCAGGTTTATTTTACTACTTTCTGCCCCCCCCCCAAAAAAAAAGTCAGGGTCTTCCTTTGAGGGAGCAATCATGAAACCATGGATATTTAAATGCTTCAAAAGGACTTCCATCAGTATTTCATCACTTCCACCTAGAGGTACTTGGGATGAACATAGTATCATTGTGGTGTGTGCGAGTGTGCCAGTTACCATGCACGTCCTCTGCTTCCACTCTGAAGACTGAAGACTAAGCAACATCAGGCAAGACCAGGGCATATCTGCCTGGTGTCACCAGGTAGTTTGCCCTGGTAGTCCAGAAATCCAGGACTCATCGACTCAGGGTCAGACTTGCTCAGACCCATCTCAGAGGCCTGGGGTGGGGATGACCAGATCCTTCGGGAGGCCAGTAAGCTGTTGCACAGGAAGGAGGAGCCAGTCAACTGTGGGGAGTGGAGAGGCCCCTAACCTCCAGGATTGCTGTAGGCTTTTACCTCCTTCTTCCCAGGAGCAAACATTTCCCACATGTTTTTCTTCCAGGCAGGCCAGCACTACAGCAAAAAGGGAAGACCCAAGGGCCCCACATTCTGGTGGTGCAACCAGGACTAGTGTTCCAGAAGACAATGGGAGTGGTGCTGTGCCAGGATGTAGCGACAGGGAGCAGCCCCACAGAGACTGGCTGTAGAAGGAGGCAGCAGGGAAGGCTTCCAGAGGAAAGGGCTGGGGCCCGGGAAAGGGGAGAAGGTGGCGGGAAAGGAGCAGTCAGTCATCTTAGATTAAAGGTCCAGCATACTCAGTAGGGCGCAGACAGGGCCAGGAGTCCCCTTTAGCTGTGCAGTGCTAACCCTGAGGGCGGGGCCAGGCCAGATGAGGATGGGTGTGTTCTTGTTCCGGGCCCTGCAGCACTCTGAGCAAAGACGGACATTTCCAGCTGAAGCTCTACATCCCATCACTCTAGGTGACCCTCGTTCTTGCCCCTTCACCTTCTCCTGAAACTTGAACTGAGAGGACCTGGTGCTTTGTCCCTGCTTTGTCCTTATTACCATTTGTGACAGCTGAAGGAATTTAGTGCGTGGGGAGAAGAGGACTACAGGGACTGCTAAGGCTCCAGGTGTGTGCATTTGGATCTGCAGATTGTATTTTCTCTACTGCCATTCGAGCTCTTCAAATAAAAGGATTTGAGGTTCTGAACGCTTCGGACACATATCGTAGTATAGAAATGCGTGGACTCTGAAGCCAGGTGGCCACGTTTAACCGCAACGCCAACATGTACTAGCTGTGTAACCTTGGGGAAATTACTTAGCCTCTCTGGGCATCAATTTCCTCATCTGTAAAATAAGCTGTGTTGCCACCTACTTCACAGTGTTGCCACTAGGGTTATATTAGCTGTAATATATGAAATTCTTAAATAGTTCTTGGCACGTGGAAAGTATTATGTAAGTGTGATCCATCGTTTTTATAACTATTACTTTGATCCCTTTCTTTTTGTTCATTGCACATTTCTAATTTCTAAAAAAGATCTCAATTTTTTTATTATTAAGGTGAGAGGAAAGCCTAGAACCTTCCACCTCCCAGCCTTGGCCTGCACACATCCCACTCCCTTGCTTTTCTCACTGGAGCCAAATACACAAAGTTCTGTTACTGCTCCCAGGGAGGGAGTTGGGGTACAGAGTGGATGTATCTTCTAGATCAGTGATTTTTAACTTTTTTCATCTCATGGCACACATAAGGTAATTACTGCAGCACACCAAAAAAACTTTTATTTTTTGCCAATCTGACAAAAAAAATAGGTATAATTTTTATTCATTCACACTGGATAGCTATTGTTGTGTTGGCTGTTATCATTTTTTATTTGACAACCTAAGGGAAAAGAGGTCAGTGCCCTGACTATATAGTCAGGCACTGCGTGTGTCAAAAGTTCTTGCAGCGCACTGGGTGAAAATCATTGCTTGAGCCCCTATATTATCTTTCAACTTATAAAGTGCCTGCATAATATTTTCACCATCATTTTTAACAACAGAATCTTTTTGTCATAACTTTTTTTGAAAATTAATATATGCACATCATAAGAAACTTCAAGTACAAAAAGCTGTCCTGCTCTTCCTGTCTGAAGGCCGGTTCCCTTCTCTTGACGTAATCACTGTTACTGGTTTCCAGCCTGGTTCTGGAAGATTGTTCCTTTTTAATTTCTGACCATCGCTGCAGCTATGTGATGAGGTTGGATGCACAGACCTGGATGGGAATGGCCTCTGGGCTAACCTGTGTCCCCTCCCAACACCCGAGACCCTCTGCAAGGATTGGCAGGTCATGGTGGCTACAGACCTGCTCCCCAGTTCAGGAAACGGCAGAGGATAATCCTCCAGCATGGGCAGGGCTCTCTTGGTTTTGACAAAAGGCTTCCTAGAGCTGCAGTGGCAATGTTTCCTGGGGGTCTGTGCCCCTCTCCAGCCAGTGCCTATAGACACAGCCTCACGCTGAGCAGGACAGCCATGGTGCTGGCAGGGGCCCCAGAGTGACTGTCCTCGGTCTTCAGAGACCAGTGCCCCTGCCTGGGCAGCGCGCCTCTCCTCAGGCAGCCAGGATGGCGTGGACAGGGTACCTTTTCTGCTCGGCATGTTTTCCTTCCTTTGGTAGCTCGTAAAATCTCCCTGCCCGCACCTATCCTCCTGGTCTTTAATCTTCAACCTCTGCTGGCGCTGTCCCTCTGTCTTTTTAATTATGCCTCTTCTTTTATAGAAGTTTCCTATTGAATTTTTATGACAATAGAGAGACATGGATAGGCTCCAACAAAAATGAAATCTTTATGGAAAAGTCATTTCTCTTCTGGAGCCTCTATGGATAGAGATGCATAGAGAGAGATTGGTTGGGGGGCAGGGGCCGCCGGTTCGGCTTGGCTGGAGCCCAGCGGGGTGAGTGGCAGCACTAAGCTGGCTATTCGGGCAGCACTGTGACCGCTGGACGAGTGGGGCGCAGCTCAGCCAAGGGGAGTGGGGGCTATCTGTCACCCGGCTGGTGGGAAGTAAATCTTTGCCAGGTACAATCCCTCTACCTTGAGGTCAGCCGAGCGGGCGCCACGCCCTGACCCCAAGTAATCCAGCTGCATGACTGTGCGGGTGTGAAGGCAACACCCTCGGTCACCCCTTACTCAGCACCTCCTGCCCTGGACCCCAGCCGGGCCTGAGAAGAAGCCTTTGTCCTTGGGCCTAGCACCACACTTGACTGTCTGCATGTTTCTTTGGGCCAGTCCACAAAGTGTGGACTGAGGATGACAGACCATCTGCAGAAGGCTCCCCAGGCCTTGGGGCTAGGTCTGGTTCTAGGTCTGGGGTCTAGGTGTGAGACTTGGGCCGGGATGGGAAGAAACAATTATTCATTTACAAACAGGTGTCGGGAACCACCCGCACTAGGTACCAGACCAGTTCTGGCACCTAGAGTTTTGAAGTCATGGTCCCTTGTCTCTTAGAGCTGATGTTCTTGAAGGAGGAAACAGGCAAAATTCAAGTGAACCTGTAAATGTATATGATTATTTCAGACTGTGGCGAGTACTGTGGGACAAACAGGGGGAAAAGAGGGGTGCCAAGGTGGAGGAAGGGCCCCTGCTTTAGCCAATGGCTGGAAAAGCCCACCTGCCAAGGTGATACTACAGATGAATGGAAGGTGGAGAGCCAGCATGCTCCGGTCGGGGGAAGAGCATTCCAGCAGAGGGTCAGCAAGTGAGTGCAACAGCGCTGAGGCCGAAGGTGCTCGTGGAACTCGTGGGGTGCTGTGAGCCAGGGGCCTTGGAGGGAAATGACGCTGGATCATCTCTGGAGCTTTGTGAGCTTCCCCAGTTAGCAGTTCTTGTTTCAAGTGCAGTGTGAGCCACGGGGGGGTTTAGGGAGTGGGGTCCTGATGAGAACTGATTTCCCTCTAAAGATACCATTTTGACTGCTGGGTGGAGAATGGACTGCAGAATCGTGTTAAAACTAAGACGCCACATTTCGGGAGCCCTGGGAAGGCAGCACAATACTCCTACTCTTCAGGGGCAGGGGGAGGGGAGTTACTGTCTTCAGGTTGTTGGGACCTAGAGCTGTTTTCTTAAGCTGCAAGACCACGTACAGAACTTGTCCTCCATGTAAGTGTGGAGGACAGCTGAGAAGTTCAGAGACAACAGAGCATTGTGGATTTTGACAAGGAGTGAAGTCTCCTGTGTCATTGTGCCGACCGTCCACTCAGCAGGAAAGACAGCCATAAACTCTCTACTCATAAAGAAGGACGTGAACATATTTCAGTACCTCTTTTGTGGTATGTTAGGTCTTATAACTACCACCACCACCCTGAAAAGTCCCGTTAAATATAAGATGTGGGACCAGAGAAGTTAAGCAACTTGCCCAAGATCACACAGCTACTAAAAGGCAGACTGGGGTTTGAACTCAAGTCTCCCTGATTCTAGTACCATTGCTTTTGTCACTCACCACTGTGGCCTTGGAGTGCTGAGGTCAGTGGTTCCCCTCCCATTAAAGCTGTCATTTTTCCTTAGAGAGGCTGAGGATGGCTGGGTGAGGCTAAGGCACCCTCAGGAGACCTCATGCATTCAAGGCTTCTCCTAGGCCCTTCCAGCCATTGGCCCATGAACACAGGGCCTGCCTGAGGTCTGCAAGCTGTCAGAAAACCTGCTTGACACTTGAACAACACATTAGCTCCGAATGTAAGAAGAAAGCCACAAGACTAAAACTAGTGATTTAGACGAGCTAAGAATAAGAAAAATGAAAGATTCTGTTCTACCTTCATTCCTTCCCCGCTGCCCCCATACTCATCACTGCTTCATGCAGACACAGTTTCTGATCTGCATCCTTCTCCTTCTGCCAGAAAAACTTCCACAAACATATCCTGCAGGGCCACTGTCCTGGCAACAAATTCCTCTGCTTTTGTCTGTCTGAGACACTCTTTATTTCTCTTTCACTTTCTTTTCAATTAAACTTTTTATTGTGAAATAATTGTAAATTCATATGTGTTGAAGGAAATAACACAGAGAAATTCTGCATGCCCTTTACTCATTTTCCCCCTAAAGTAATGTCTTGCAAAACTACAGTGTCATATCAGAACCAGTATATTACATCGCTACTCTCACTTCTACTCATTCAGGGGTGTGTGTGTGTGTGTGCGCGTGTGTGTGCGCATGCACATGTACTCAGTTCCATGAAATTTTATCCCATGTGTAGGTTCATGTATCTATCACCACAGTCAAGATACATTTTATTTCCATGAGGATCTCTCATGTTGCTTTTTTATAATCGCACCTCCCTCCCTCCATTTTTCACTGATTTTCTTCACTCCTAGAACAAATAGTCTGCCCTCTGTTTTCATAATTTTGTCATTTCAAGAATGTTATATAAATGAGATCTGATGTATATGTCTTTTTTTTTAATCCTCACCCAAAGACATACTTATAGATTTGCATGGGGCGGGGGGAGTGAGAGAGAGAGAGAGAGAGAGAGAGAGAGAGAGAGAGAGAGAAACATCAGTGTGTGAGAGAAACATCAATTGGTTTCCCTCGTTCATGCACCAACCAGGGACCAAATCCACAACCTAGGCATGTGCCCTGACTGGGGATCGAACCCGCAACTTTTCAGTTTATAGCATGACACTCAAATCAACTGACCCACACTAGACAGGGCTGTATGTCTTTTTTGGCCCAGTATAATAATTCTCTGAGATTCATCCATGTTATGTGTGTATCAACACACATCTCCCTCTTGATTGCTGAGTGGTATTTCATGATGCAGAGGTATAAACGTACCATGGTTTTATTTGTGTGACCATTCATCACTGAAGGACATCTGGGCTCTTTCCAGTTTCTGGTGGGGAGATTAGGGAGAAAATGAAGGAGCCCTGGGGAGTGGTGGGGGCAGAGAGAGAGAGAGAGAGAGAGAGAGAGAGAGAGAGAGAGAGAGAAAGACTATGAATTATGCAAGGCAGAATTCGAAATGTGCCCTCCAAGGCTCTATGCCTAATCCTCAGAGCCTATGAATATGCTGACCTGCTATGCCCATGGATATTACTTGATGTGGTGAAAGGAACTTGATAGATTTAATTAAGGTTATTAATTAGTGGACTTAATATAAGGAGGTGATCCTGGGTGGGCCTGAGGTAAACCCATGTGTCCTTAAAGGGAGAAGAGGGGCGTCAGAGAGACTCACTCAAAGCATGAGAGGGGTTTTATGCATCACTGCTATTTTTGAAGAAGGGGCCAGAAGCCAAGGAAACGTGGGAAGGCTTTGAAAGCTGAGAATGACCCCTGGCTGGTAGCCAGCAAGTAGACGGGGTCCTCAGTCCTACCATCACAGGGAATCGAATTCTGCCAACAACTTTTTTTTTTAATACTCATCCAAGGATATATTTATTGGTTTTAGAGAGAGAGGAAGAGGGAGAAAAAGGGGGAGGGGAGAGAGAGAAACATCGATGTGGGAGAGAAACATTGATTGTTTGCTTCCCATACGTCCCCTGATGGGAGATCGAACCCACAACCTTCTGGTGTACAGGACAACACTCCAACTAAGTGAGCCACCTAGCCAGGGCTACCAACAGCTTTAATGAGCCTGGAAGTGGATCCTTTCCCCAGAGCCTCCAGATAAAAGTCTAGGTTAGCTGACACCTTGAGTCCAGCCCACCTGGACTTCTGACCTTCAGAGCTGTGAGATAATAAGCGGGTGTTGTTTTAACCTGCTACAGTTGTGATAGACTGTTGTGCAGCATTAGAAAATGAATGCAGTTATAAACCACAAGCATTTTCCATGCCAGAGAACTGATTTGACATGTTTTAGCGGCTGCAGGGTATTCTCTTACATGTGCGTCCCATATTTTGGTGAATGGTCCTTTCATAATGGACACGAAATCATCACGGAGCTTAACACGCTTGTTTGCAGGTGGGGCTCCCACACCATGTCCTCATACATCTCACTCATTTACTGGGGCAAAGGGTTCTAAGAAATACCCCACTCCACCCCCATTCGTGAGCCACAGCCAGCGCAGGCTAGACTCATTATTTCCGCTGTATGCTGGGTCTTGCTGACACTGTACTCTGACTTAAAACAACAACTCTATATGCACTCACTCACCTTAGTAGATACATTTTTTACAAGCACGTCCTCCAAACTTCCACTTTTGGTCAAATGGAGTAGCAAGGACCAAATTTATCCCCTCACGTGAAACAAACAAAAACTATATGAGACTACATACAGCTATTAGAACTAATCAGTGAATTTAGAAAGGGTTCAGGAGAGCCCTGGCTGGGGTGGCTCAGTTGATTGGAGCCTCGTCCCATAACAGAAAGGTTGCAGGTTCAATTCCCAATGAGGGAACATGCCTGGGTTGTGGGTTTGATCCCCTGTCTGGCGCTGGCCCAGGTGCATACGGAAGGCAACTGATCGATGTTTCTCTCTCACATTGATGTTTCTCTCTCTCCCTTCCTCTCTCTCTAAAAGTAATGAAAAAATTGTCCTCGGGTGAGGATTTAAAAAAAAAAAGTGCAGGAGGTAAGATCAATATAAGACTATCAATCACTTGCATTTCTATGTACTAGCCAATGAACAATCAGCAATTAAAATAAAACATAAGAACTACTTAGAAATAAATCTGACAAAGAATGTGAAAGGCATGTATTTGGAAAACTATAAATTGTTGCTGAGAGGAATTAAATAAAACCTAAATAAACAGAAAGATGTGCCATGTTCTGGGTCCAAAGAGTTTATTGCTAAGATGGTGATTTTCTTCAAATTGACAAATAGATTCAACATAATCCCGATTAAAAATCCCCTCCACCTTTTGTTTTTGTAGAAATTGATAAACCAGTCCTAAAATTCAAAAGGAAGTACAATTGACCTAAGCTAACCAAATGGTCTAGAAAAGGAAGAACAAATTTGGAAAAATATTTGATTTCAGATCTTTTTATAGAGTTACAAAATAAAGCAGTGCGATATTGGCATGCAGATGGACAAGTAGATGGATAAAACAGAAAATATATATGTTTCACAAGTAGACGTCCATGAATAAGGATAACTGACTTTTAACAAAGATGCAGAGACAGTTCGGTGGGAAAAGGAGGCTCCTTGAACGAGTGGCACTGGAACTACCCACCTGCACAAAAAATTGAACTTTGGTAAATACCTTACACCCTAGACAAGAATGAACTCGGCAGGATTCATAGGACTAGTTTTAAAGCCTCTAATGATGTAAGATGCACAGAAAATGTAGGAGAAAATCCTAGGCGGGAAGAGAAGGTAGAGAGACTTTGAAACTGAAGCTGAAACTCTGGGTTAGGCGAAGCCTTTTTAGATATGATGACAAATGCATGACATGTAAAACAGTTGATAAATTGGACTCCGTAAAATATAAGTTGCTCTGTGAGAGCAACTGTGAAGAGGGTGAAAAGATAAGCTGTTAGACTAGGAGAACATATTTACTGATCACATCTCTGATAGTGGCCTCAACTCCAGAACATTATTTTTAAACTCTAAAAATGAACAATAAAACAACCTACCCAATTTTATAAATGGGAGGTGAATTGGGCTTATACTTTACTAATGAAGATATACATATAGCAAATGAGCGCAAAATTATTAGTAATTAGGGAAACGCAAATTTAAACAATGAAATACCACTAGAAAGCTGAAAATTAGAAATTCTGACTGTACTGAAATGTGGAGGAACTGGAACCTTACACACTGCTGGTGGGAATGTCACATTTTGGAAGACAGATTGGCGATTTCTTACAAGTTAAACATATGCTGACCTTGTGACCTGACCATTCTGCTCATAGCTTATCTACACAAGAGAAAGGGAAGGACATGTCCACACAAAGACTCTCACATGAATGGTAACAAGAGTTCTATTTTTAATGCTCAAAACCGGAGACAATCCAATCGCAAAGCAATGAGCAAGTAGATAACCACGGTGGTACACCGATAGTACAGAACCCTGCTGAGCGGTAAGAAGGAAGGATGACAGGATCTGACCCTGATTTTGCCTAGTAAAGGAAGTCAGAGGAAAAAGGTACAAGCCGTGAGATTCTATTTACACAAAAATTCAAACTAATCTAGAGTCACAGGAGAGCAGCGGGAATTTATGGTATCACATGCATATATTAGGAAAAGAAAATATCTAAAATCGGTCATTCAAGTTTTCATCTTAGGAAATTTTAAAACATCTGCAAAACTTAAGAGGTGAAGGGATGCTGGGATGGAATTCCAAATATGACTAAGGAATCTAACTGAATTACAAATGTGTGATGTGGCCAGTAAGTGGGTGGGGCGAAAGCACCAGCTAAGTGGCATTGGAAAAGAGTGGAGACTGTGAGACCAGAAGCAAAAGGGATTGCACACAACACTGTATTCTAGTGGACAAAGTTGTTTTCCATGGGAGAGGGCATTAATTCTGCAGCCACTAGTCATAAATTCTGAAATTGAGAAGTTACATAAATGGGTGGCAGATGACAGGAGCCAAGCTTGTCACCATTGGAGTGGGAGGTTATCACCAAACAAGGAAGGAAGGTTGGAACGATCCATGTGCGGATGGATTAGCATCAGCAGGGACTCGTGTTTAGTTCAATATAAATACACAAATGCACACAAAATATTTGTAGATATGGGTTGGTATAAATAAACATATTTCCTTGCTCTGTCAGCTGAGAGCACCTAAAAGAAATGACAGCCCTGTTAGCAATGAGCACACCTAGTACCCAGACTGTAGATTTTAATGCCATCCTCCAATAATAGGAACCAGGACTTCCTGGAAAAATGGTGGATTCTAGCATGGGTGGGGAATATCCGAGATGACCCTGGAGCATCCTACAGTGCCAGAAAGGAAGAAAGTGCTCAGAAAATCAAACAATGCACAGTGACAGAGGTGTGTCAAAGGAACACGGCAGTCATTTGAAAGAGCTCTCGATAACCAGACTCAAATAGTTTGAGCAATAAAATAAAGCTGTATTGGATTATGAATAACACGAGTATAAAATGACTATGAGATTCCATACTGATATATATGACTACGATGATGTTCCACAGTGATAACATGGATGCAGGGATGGAAGGGAACATATAAA
Organism: Mormoops blainvillei; assembly: GCA_004026545.1. NCBI lineage: Eukaryota > Metazoa > Chordata > Mammalia > Chiroptera > Mormoopidae > Mormoops > Mormoops blainvillei. The sequence continues at coordinate 48,109 of PVJD01006553.1, forward strand.
TCTGCTATGCCATATAATTGCAAATAATTGACTTAGCTACTCTGCCCCCAAGGGGTGGAGCATAACTCCCACTCTTTAAGCATGGGCTGTGCGCAGTGACCTCCTTCTGAAGAGCACAGTATGGAAAGGGAGGAAAAGAAACGTTAGAGTGGGGAAACCCAACAAATACCACCTCAGCCATACGATCAATGTCACCATAAGAGTAACAAGTTCTGCTGAATGCATGTGTATGTGATGGAATGTGATGTGAATGGAACTTTGCTTCTGTGGTTTTCCTCCCAAAACCCATAATCCCAACCTGATCATGACAAAAACACCAGAAAAATCCCAGATTTAGGGACATTCTACAAAATACTTGATCAGTACTCTTGAAAACTGTCAAGGTCACTGAAAGCAAAGAAAGTCTGCGAAACTGTCACCGCCAAGAGTCATCCAAGGAGACATGGCAACTTAATGTCATGTGGTGTCCTGGATGGGATTCTGAAACAGAAGAACATGATAAAAACTAAGGAACCCGAATAAAGCGTAGACTTTAGTTAATGACACTGTATCAATATTGGTCATTACTTGTACCACACTGACAAATGTGCCACAGTGATGTATAGGGGAAACTGGGTGTGAGGTACACAAAAGGTCTTTGGCCTTTCTCAACTTTTCTTGGATTGAAAATTATTCTTAAATAAATAGTATATTTTAAAAACAAAGGCACGTCCCTTCCCCTTTCTCTTTCCCCCCGTCCTCTTCCTTCCTTGTTCCCTTCCCTTAAGAACAGCAATACCATCACACATGTATCCAGCACCTTGTCCTCTCCAGCTTTCCTTCCGCATCACTCTGTAGGAACCTGGCCACCACCCTGTGCTGTGCACAGGCTGCTACAATTTACAGATAGCCAGACAGGGCCAGAGAGAAGGGACCTGGCCCAGGGAGCAGAGTGTGAATCGTGGTTCCCAGGCTGCACTGGAGATGTGAATCGTGGTTCCCAGGCTGCACTGGGTTCTCCTGGCCCCGCCCCATCACCCTGCCACACTGCTTCCCACATGTCCTTCTGATCGCACATGATGTGGGGCACAGTGCGAGTTGTATCCACGTGTACACTCCAATTTGACTTGCCTTCACTTGACCTACAGGTCGGAGACACGATCTTGCTGTTCCTTCCCCATGGAGACAATCATCTCAAGAAGAAGACAACCAGAAGCTGATTTTGGTGCCGGAAGCCCTTAATGTCCACAGAACTGCCCCTCATCTCTGTGCAGAGCATCTCGTTCAGTCAACCCCAAGCCTATCATGGAAGGAAGTTATCACCGCCCCCAGCTTGCAGTTGAGAACCCTGAGGCCAAAGGCTGATTGAGACTGAATCGCTTCCCTTTTTCCCTGTCCCCTGTCCACACTGACTCTGGCTCTGACTGGCACCCACCGGCCTGAGGACTCAGGTAGAGGCTGCTCTTTGACACCCGTCGCCACGTACGTCTTGATGTGCCCTCCCTAGCAGACAGGCATCGCTGGAAATGTGCCTGAGGGAGCTTATCAAATCCCAAAGGAGAAATTACGCCCTCTGGGGAGAATATCTGCACTGAAAAGACCATCCCCTGTCCCTCATCTGTCCTCCTGGACCACAGCGGTGTCCCCCGCAGGCCCGTGGTGCCTGGAAGTGTGGGCAGAAGTGCTTCTGCTGAGCAGGGTGGATGCTGCCTGTGCTCTGGGGGTTGGAACTTTGAAGAGGTTGAGATCTTTGAGAGCTGGGGAACCTCTGAGTCTCCCTTCAGCTCCCCCAACCCGACCACAAGCCCTTCTCTTGAGGTAAAACCTGTGCTCAGATTGAAAACAGTGCCCAGGTTGCTTCGCTTTATATTTCCTCAATGATTGGAAACAGGCCTACCTCTAGGATGCGCACGATACTGTAAATGGAAGTCACTCCCTGTCAGTCACATCCATGGAATTGTGAAGTAGAGCAGGACAGGGTCTCTGCAACTCAGCACTGGGAACAGAGTCTGTGTGACCGTTGGTGGTGGGGGGTGTCCCTCTTTCAACTGCTCAAGTGGAAGCCCTGGGGAGAAAGTGGGACACAGGTGCCTGGACCTACATGGAAGTGTGTTGGGGTTAAACTGAAATATCTAGGGGCTAGTACAGGGAACCTTCTCAGGCAACTGTATGACATGTCACCCCTCACCCCACATCAGCCGTGCAGATGACATCTTCATCTACGTGACGGGTAGCCTCACTTCCAACCAGAGCATCTGGCTTTCAGGCCCTCCTCTGCCACTTTACCAGCCGTGTGGCCATGGATGAGTCACATGACCTCTCTTATTAAAGAAATGGACTGAGTACTTTCTAAAGAATTTTCCAGCTTTACAAGTCTACAAGTCCTTTCATCTCTGAATTAATGGGAAATGAGCTCCACTGAATACTCCTCCATAGCTGGTCTTAGTTAAAAGATATCCACATCTGTTGATGAGCCAACTAAGTGGGAAAGATTTGGGACCAAAACAGGTAACAGAAGTGAATGAACAGAAGAAATTCAGTGGCATCAACCTTCAACAATCTCACTGAGTGTCCTCCACGTGAAAGTCACTGAACTATAAGAGGGGCGAGGACAAAAGCGTGATTCTCTCTCTAAAATCCCTACATTCTTATTGATGCATTAAGTAATGCTTGGTGGAGGAAAACTTCCCTGGAACTCGTGTAAACAGAAGGATAATGTGGGGGATGGTGAGGTTAAAAAGAGGGGTATTGGGAGGTGAATGAGTGCAAAAGATGGATTTCCGGTAGAGAGCAACAAAAGCAAGGGAGGGCAGGCGGCATTTGAGCTCCAAGTCTAGTGACATGGCCCCATGTGATGGCCCACTTCAGGAGCCCAGAATTTAGCCCCAGTTACCACCATGCCCAAAGCGCCACCACCATGAGGGGCTTCTGGCACTCTTGGGATGGTGGTCTGTGGGGTTACTGGGCTGAGGAGACACTGGAGAGCCAGGAATGGAGTTCCACTGGGGCTCTGTGCCACCTCACTCCTTGCCCTGGACAAGCTGAAACTTTCGGCTCCTGACCAACATTTATAACTTTAATCCTTTGTGGCGTAAGTGGGCAGTTAGCAAGAGCATGGGTCTCCAGATTGATGGGACGGAGATTCCTCCACATAATTCCCAGAGGGTCCCAACTGTGCCCAGAAGAGGAAGCGGTGCTCATTATGCTTTGGAGATATTTTTGGGAGAATTCGGCAAAATATCATTTCTGCTGAGAACAAAGCAAGTTAGGATTTTGGGAAGGAAGAGGGCCATTTTCTTCTTGCTATAGGGATGGTCTGAAGCAGCGAACTCAGGGACTATGCTTGCAATTGCCTGGTTTTACTTTCTGTTTGAACCACAAAACACAGAATGTCTGTGGAGCAGAGCTGGAAGGGGCTTCAACCAACGTCTTAAAGGAAAACTGACCACAGACACCAGTGCCCCTCGTCCTGTCCTTCTTGGTATCTGTATTTGTTTGCTAGGGCTACGAGGCACCCAAAACTGGGTTCGAACAGAAATGTATCGTCTCCCAGCTCTGGAGGCTGGAAGTCTGAGATGGAGACAAGGCAGGGCGGGTTCCTTCTGAGGCTGTGAGGGAGGGTCTGTTCATGCTTCTCTCCAAGTTTATGAGGGTTTGCTGGTATTTTTGACGTCCCTTGACTTGTGAACACATCACCCCAATCTCTGCCCTTATGTCCAGATGGCCTTCTGCCTGCATGCATGCCTGTGTCCAAATGTCCTCTTTTTGTAAGGACACCAGTCATGTTGGATTGGAGGCTCACTCTGTTCCGCTATCATCTTAACCTAACTAATTACATCTGCAGTGGCACTGTTTCCAGTGTGGTGCTGGAGTTGGGCCTTCAGCATATAAATCCTGAGGAGACATAGTTCAATGGATAACATCATCCTTTCTACACATAAGCTTGAGTCTGAGGCCCCATCGTGTCACAGGCCAGGAAAGGGGTAAAATGGGTCCCTCACGATGTGACACAGCCCTGGACAAGCTCTGAGGGGACCGGCCCCTGTGGTGCGTCTAGCCAAGCTAATAAGCTGCTCTCTAAACCAGCCGTAGCCACCCGGACAAGGTGTGACCTAACTGTGCCTCAACTTCCTCCACTGTGAAACGGGGATGATGCTACACGCTGTCCCACCAGCTAAGGTGACAAAGGCAGTGTCATTCTCTTCAGCCTCATCTCCTCGGGTATCCTAAGTGCCTGTTGGCAGGGACAGTGTCTGATGACTAAAACATGCCTGGCCTTCCCGGGGCCCTGCTCTGCACACAGCGGAGACTCCGCCAGCTCTCACTGGCAGCCTGCCTGCGCCTGCCTGCCTGTCCAGCTGCTCAAAGCAGAGGCTGAACCCCTCCGGGGTTGCATTTCAGAAGTCCAGGCCTGGCCTCCCCACTTGTGAGCTTTGAGCGGAGCAGCCTTTTGGCCAGGTGAGCTGGCCTGCAGGAGGAGGGGGGCCACCAGTGAGCCCCTGCGGCTTAGGTTTCTCCCTTGCGGCTGCCTCTCTCTCTGCTGGCTTTTTCCATAGCGCCCCCGGCCTGCAAGATTGACAACTCACTCCTGGTTGAAGCAGTGTATAGGAAGTGGTCTTTTCAGACTTCCCCTCAGTTCTGTCTGCCAAAAGCCCCACGCACGTTGCTGTATTTACCCTGGCCGCCAGGCCTCTCCCGCCGCCCTGAGAAAACAGATTACTGTCCAGTGCAAAGTACTTGCATGTTTCCTCTCTAGAGGTGGATCAACTTTTAAAAGAAAGGTTTCCTGCCACCCATTACACCCTTTCGGTTTCTTTTATCTGTTTCCACCTGCAGGAGAGGGAATTAGGCTGCTGACGAGGCCAGGCCAGCAGAGACCTGGAAGGAAAGCAAAGCTTGCGGGTGTGCGTTTGGACAGCACGCTCGCCTTCTTCTCCTCCACAAGCATTGTGCACAGGGGCCCAGGCCCAGACCCGGACAGGGCTCTGCGTAACTTGATATGTTTTCTTTCTTTGCTGCAGTCTCTGAGCCAGATTTAACTATGCCCGGATCTGTGGTCTGTGTGTGCAGCGGTGTTTCGGGAGGTGGGGGGAGGGGCGGGGGAAGGGAGTGTGCCCATGGGATTTTTCTCTCTGTCTTCTTTTTGTTTTTCTTGCCTGGTTTGCTCACTGTTCACTGTATATAACTTAACGTGACTGTCTTCATCTCCAGTCATTAACCCTTTGAAGACAAGAGCCAGCTGTGTGTCTCCCATAAACGTCCCCGCATATGCCCCCGACAGGACTACACCCTGCCTGCGAAGCAGTGGTGGAGTTAACAGCAAGACCTCTGGAAATGTGAACTTCTCCAGAAGAGCACAGCAATTGTACAGCAATTAACAGGGCCCCGCTCGGATTCGGAAAACCATCCCCTCATTCATAGGCAAGTATGAAGGCTCTCAGAGCCCAGCGTCACCATTGCTCCAGAGGCTCGCGGCAGGTACCCACTTTCCAAAAGGCTCGTGTGCCGCATCTTCAGGGTTCAAGAGAAGGATAAGAAGAAGATAAGCTCAATGTCGCAGCTAGGATCCAAGGGGAGGCTGGAGTCTGCTGTCCAGTGAAAACTTTGGATGCCAGAGGTGAACCAACCCACAAGTGGAAGAAGTGTCACTCGCTGCCAGGTTGGGTGACAGTGACCCCTCCTGGGTAAACAGAGGCCTCATTCACTCTGCTGGACGAAGAGGACGACAGGCTGGCAGCACATGATGATATCTACTGAAGGGTGGGAACCAGAGGGAACTCCTCACATGGGGCAGGATGGCCTCCCAAAAGGGAGTTGGCATCACTCTTTAGGTCCAGGGTCTGTGGGCTCGGGAGCTGTGAATGAAGAGCCTCGGATTTCTTTTAGCAATTTTTATTTCTTTCAGCAATGAAAGAAATGCTGAAAAATACAGAACCGTGGGTCTCCTTGCTTAGGAAAAAATGTCTTGGGTCATCTTGGGCTATATTTAGACTGGAAAATGTGCTGGCTCAGAGAAAGCTGGTCATATGACCTTCTCCACGCTGCACCCCGAGCTGGGAATGCCCCCAACCCCTCCTCATCCTCACAAACTCTGACGCCCTCCTCCTCCAGGGAGCCCTCCCAGCCAGTGGGAAGACCCCACAGGGTAAGACCCAGTTTCCCTTGTCGATAAAGTTCACAAGTGTCTCCTCTTGTGAGGGCCATGGGGAGCCAGTGCCACATGTATGCAAGGCCCGGAACGAGCTGAGAAGTGCACGTTCAACCTGAAGTGGGAACTCTGCTACCTTCACCTGCTGCCGCTCTGCTTCTCCAGGTGTGAGTGCTGGGGACTGGGCACGGGCACAGCAGGGGCGGACACAGGGATCCTGACCTGAAGGACAGTCTCTGGGCCAGCTCACCTGCTGCACTCCAGGGAGTCACTTGACCACGGGCCACAGTGGGCTTCACAACGGTAATGTTTCAGCCGGTCCACATGAGCACCCTGTGAACTTCCTTTTTGTAGCTATCAAACTGTTTTTAAGAACCTGGAAGTTCATTGCATCATGGCGTTGCTTATGGATCTGCACATGATTTCTCAGAAAGAACAGTGGGCACCCGCCCCGTCGCCCAGCCCTCCCAGGCCCTACTTCCCACTTTGCTGCAGGCAGAGGTCAGAGGGAGCCCAACTGAAGATAGACGCCTGTTCCCCTTGCCCCTGAGGACCAAGGAGTGATGCCAGTGTAGTCATCCCCTCGCTGCCAGGGTACCTGCTGCGGGCCAGGCCAAATGCACCATTTCCGACCCTCACGTGGCTCTGACAGGTAAGAGTTACTGAGTCCTTTACCCATTGAGGACACCAGGGGTCAGAAGCCTCGTCCACAGACCCTCCCCTCATCCTCCAGACGCGAAAGGCATCGCAGGTCCAATCCCCCAGTCCCCCATCCATTGCTTCCCACTGCTCTAGACTCTACTCAGAAGCCAGTGGGATCTTTGGAAAACGCTCAGTGAGCTAGCTATGTCTCTCTCCTACTTGGAATCCGAGAGTGGCTTCCTCTTGTTCTTAGAGCAGACTCCAGCCTCCTCCCTGGGCCCCGCCAGCAGCCCCCCTGCGTCACAGCGGTGGCTCACGCGCCTGCACTGCCCTAGTCCAGCCTGCTGGCCTTCGCGTTTGCTGCTCTGTGTCCATGGCTGGAGCCTGGCTCTGGTTGCATCCTGGTCTCTTTCTCAGGCAGGGGCACGGCACTGCTCTGGCTCGCGGTTAACTCCGCAGCCCACTTGCACACGCCTGTTCTGTCAGGGAGGGAACAGATACTCTAGGTGCCACACTGTGAGACACGTCCCACCACCCCTGAGACCCCAGCCCCACCAGCGCCCTGTCGTCTGCCCCTTTGCCCCAGGTGTGAGTCAGGCTCCCAAGACACAGGGCAGCTGCTTCCTTTACACATGGGCCCCGTGGCCAGAACTCAAAGCTCTGTGATTGGGGCAAGATGGCTACTCTTTCATGGAGCTTTAGAATATGTCCAGAGACCTGTCTGAACAGGAAGCAGACCACTTTTGCCCATTCGGATCACCTTTCATCAACTAATGCACTGATACACTTGTATTTTGCTATTCGATTATCGAGTTATCTTATAAGAAAATTCTTATCATTAGTGAAACTTGGGCTGGATTTAACATTCAGTGCAGGCCCTTACACCCATTCATCTATTGCTTCAGAATCATTTGTTCCTGGTTTTCAGATCTACAGAGATGACCTTGAACAAACCATGTGAAAGCCGCCCCGCCCACTTTTCTTGCTCAGAAAAACTGACCCTTTCAAAGGGGCTTCCTAGGTAGCCTGGGTCAGTAGCCACTTCGAGGGGCCTTTGAGACAACAGCTGGCCCTTTGCACAGGATGACGCGTGAGGCCCCCAGAGCGCCTCCTCCAGTTTCACCAACCTCCCCATCGGAGGTGTGACAGCCTGGAGTATGCCTCTACTTGTTCAAGACTGAACATTTCAAATGAGAAAAAGGAGAAAGACAAATATGAAGTAACATTGAAGAGATCACTGAGGCAGGTTGTCAACCATATTTTGCCTTCCTGATTTCTCTTAAAGCCCCACTGTCACACCTGTTTGTCATCAATCTAACACGTTAACATTTTTAAATTAAAATTTAGTATCATCAAACAGGTCATAGAGCGTGAGTAATATACTCTTTGTTCTAAAAAACCCCATGTAATAAAGTTGTCATTCACAATTATTTTCCACCAGGCTGCTCATTAAAATAATTATTTTCAATGAACAAACATAGGTGCATTTTCACAGCATGGGGTCGGTCCACAGGAATGAGAACCTTCCCAATCACAGCCCAGCCCCAGGGGTGGGAAAGATGTTGTCAGATGTCAATTTGGGCTGTTTCTGAGACCATGTGACTGCTATTCTTGTGTCCTGTGGTGTGTTTTATAGACTGATGTCACTTTGTAGAGATAAATTGTTAGACTAATGTTTATAGATGAGCATGCATTCACAGTGAGCTGGAGGAGAGGCCAGGAGTCCCAAGAGGATGCAAGAAGAGGCTTTAGAAGGGACACAGGGACCAGGATGCTGTGGTGCCTGTTGCCTGTTGCCTGTGAGACAAGTGTCCTGACAGTCAGACCCCAAGTCCCCAGCTGGAGAGGGAGCCAAGCCAATGCCATCTCTTCCTCCCGCTTCCGGCAGCACCAAAGACCCCACACTGAGTTTTACTGTTTTGTTTTGTTTGTTTTTAATACCTGAGCCAACATGTAAAAATCTAGCAATTTCTGGCTCTCTGTACAAGAACCAAAAGATCTGGGCCCACATGTCTGGGCCCCCACCCCCGGCACCAATAGCTCACGCCGCTTACTGGCTGCTTCCACTGACCTCCCCTTCCCTTCCCACTGGGCTCTGTGGGTGTCTGCGTGGTGGCCTTGCCCCACCGGATTCTCAGACAGGAGGAAAAACTTTGTTCCTTTATAGCACCTCATTCCTTACTGTCGCTGTGACCTTGGACAAGTCACCCTAGAGGCTCAGCCTTCTCATCTCTTTAATGGGATGAGTGTGATCTCTCAGGGTAGTTGTGAGTGCTCCAAAAGAAAAGCTCATAAGAGGGCACAGTGCCTACAGAAACAGGCCCACAGCAGTCGCGTCCTCCAGCTGCTGCACGTCCTCAGGGGACACGGCTGTCCTTGGGCATCTCTGAAAACCGCAGAGCAGACAACTGGGCCCCATGTGCAGGCGGCCTGCACGCTGTCCTCCTCCTAAGCGGCTTGTCGGGGGAGTGAAGACAGAATTACTCAGAAACAAGTGATCCCCCCACTGCGGCCCCCTCTCTGATAACAAAGGACTTGGCCCAGATTGGAGGCCAGGCAGGAGTTATGTGCTGCAGAAAGGCTGGTGGGACATCTTGAGTTTGTTTGTAACTAATCTCAAATAATGAAGATCTTTTTAACTCGCAGCAAATCCGAGTCCCTCGGCAACATCTGTGGTAAAACACGAGGAGCATGTGTGCACGCCGAGTGTAGAGGGTGGTTTTTTTCCCACCAAATCCATAGTTACCCTCCAAGTTGTAATCTTATCATATTTAACTGGTTCCACATAAACAGATCTATGTATATTTTCAGTAGTTTCAGCTGAAACCTGTTAAGAACAGATGTGCAGAGGGTTGCCCAGCACTGATCCGTTTAAATTTATTTTTCCATGAACAGCCTTTTCTCTCTGCCCTTCTTTGGAGGGCAAGAAGGAAAAAGTGGAACTGTCATTCAAGTGGCTACTCCTTGCTTCGGCGTTCTCCACAGCCAGTGTTTGGCGTTGGTTTTCAAACAGCGATTTGGCTCCCGAGGCTGTGAACGCAGGGTGCGCATTTGATGGGCAGCGTTTGCTCTGAGACTGTGGCTGGGAGGATGGGCTGCAGCCCGATCGAGCTGCTGCCTTTCCCTGCCCCTGGCCAAAGGCTCCAGCAAGTAAGTTATCTACCTCTTGGACCCATTCATTTTTTTCAGTTGGAAAAAAAATAAATAAAGGAGAAGGATATAAAAGAACTCCTCCAACTCAACCACAACAAAAAACAAACAATCTGACTTTAAAAAATGGGCAAAGGGCCCTGGCTGGGTAGCTCAGTTGCTTGGAGTGTTGCCATACACACCAATAGGTTGCAGGTTAGATTCCTGGTCAGGGCACATGCCTGGGTTGCAGGTTGGATCCTTGGTCGGGGTGCACACAGGAGGCAACTGATCAACCTTTTTCTCTCTCTCTCTCTTCCTTTTTCTCCAAAATCAATAAACATATCCTTGGGTGAGGATTAAAAAATAAACTTAATATAAAAATTTTAAAATAGGGAAACAACTTAAATAGACATTTCTCTAAATATGAAATATACACAAATGGGCAACAGACACGGGAAGATGGTTAACAGCACCAAGAATTGGGACACTGCAAATCAAAACTATAACGAGGTGTCTTCTCTGGCCCATGAGGATGGCAACTGTAAAAAGAAAAACAGAAAACAAGTGTTGTGAGGATGTGGAGAAATTGGAAGCCTCGTGCATTGCTGGTGGGAGGTAAAATGGCGCAGCTGCTGTGGAAGACAGTCTGGCGGTTCCTCAAAAAGTTAAAAATAGAACTACCGTATGATCCAGCAATTCCTCTTCTGGGTATATAGCCAATACGATTAAAAGCAAGATCTTGAAGAAATATTTACATACCCAAGTTCATGGCAGCGTTATTCATAAGAGCCAAAAGGTGGAAGCAACCCAAGTGTCCATCCACAACGGAGTGGATGAACCGAACGTGGTGCGCACATATGCTGGAATATTATTTAGCCGTAAAAAAAAGGCAATTCTGACACATGCTACGACATGTATGAGGGATGAGTCTTCAGGACAGACAGGCACCAGAGGACAACAAGTCTATGATTCCACTTATATGAGGTCTGCAGAGTAGTCAAATTCATAGAAACGGGAGGTAGAACGGTGAGTGCCAGGGCTGAGGAAAGGTGAGAATGGGGAATTAACGTTTAATGCTGACAGAGTTCCTGTTTTGCAAGATGAAAAGACTTCTGGGGATCTGTTACGTAACAGTTCTCAAGTACTCAACTCTCCTGAACTGTACACTTAAAGTGATGAAGACGGCAAAAATAAAAATGGGAGAAGTTCCCGTCATGACACGGACCTCACAGAGAGGTATGCAGGCTCGGGGAGAGAGGGGACACTAGGAGGGGCTGAGATGAGACAGGCTGCTTCCCCGGGATTGAACTTTTGTTCTCAAGAATGCTCCTCTCTCCACCATCCCATTTCCCACCTGACGGAGTTCATTCTTTCAGGCCACCCAGGTCTCTGTCACAGCCTGTAGCCATCTTTGGGGGTGCCCCCTCGGAGCATCTGGGCCTCTCGGTCTGTGCCTCTGGAGTCTAGAGCCATCCCACTGGCCTATGGTTCTCCTGTGTCTGTCACCAGGTTCCACCTCAGTGGCCTCAGGGCCACCTTCCCCCAGCCTTCAGGTTTCCATCCCACTGACTGGACCCTGGCATTAGGACAGGGGCCATTATGGCACATGAGCCGCAGCGATTCAGTGCCAGCTGGGAGATCCTATACCATCTGACCGTGAGGCCTGTGACAAACCACTTTGCCCCAGCGTGTCATCAGTAAAAAGAGGGTGAAGGCAGAGTTGGGCAGATGCACTGGGATCTCTGTCTTCCCAAATTAAGTCCAGTCTGGTCACCTCTGCAGGACCCAGCACCTGGGAAGCCATGCATGCCCATGTGGCTTAGCACCTAACAGGACATTCAAGCTGAGAGTTACCATGAGCACCTTTGTGTTTTCACAAGAGCTGAGCCCCTGGGGACTGCTCTGGGCTCTGGGCTCTGAGCCCTGGGAGGCGCCCAGGCAGACAGGCAGAGCCAGCAGGAAGGCCTCTGCAAGACGGGCATCCAACAGGAGAGGCCCCCTGACAAATTGCACGTGCCTTTTTTAGTTAATTTTTATTGATTGATTTTTTTAGAGAGAGAGAAAGGGAGGGAGAGAAGCATGGACCCGTTGTCCCACTTATCCACGCGTGTGCCCTGACCGAGACCGAACCCCAGCTGTGGCGTACGGGGAGGAAGCTCCAGGCCAACTGAGCCAGAGAGCCAGGGCCACCGCCTCTGTCTTAAACAGGAGGAAAGAACACAGTCAAAAGATTCATTAACATTTCAAAGAACTTAAAAAGCACTTTTGGTTCCCAATTACTGCCAGGTCCTGGGGGAGAATCGCATTGTCTAACCCACCGGGAAGAGGCCCCGGGGCTTCTCTGCTGCCTGAGAATTGCAGGGAGGCTCCCTGCCCTGGGGGGCCTCCTTCCAGATCCCCAGCCCCATACAGACCATGCCAGTGATTCACCCTGGCTTTGAAAACCAGCTTCTTCTTCAAGGTTTTCATGTGCCCTCCCTGTTTCTTTCACCTGATTATTATCTTGCCTGCTATTTTAGCTGTGATTTTTCCCCCCAGAAATAAACACTCAAAGGACTTGATTTCTATACCCAATTCTGGACTTTAAGGGGCCAAAACCAGTAGGCCCAAAACTTGCCTCCTTCATCCCTCAACTCACTTGTGGCAACACCACTGAGGCCCAGGCCGAAACCTCCCAAAGAAAGGGAATCGCTGCTGCTGGAATCTGGGGTATCCTCAGCGAGTGACCAGATGCCTCTGCCCAGGAGACTTGAATCCAGAGCTGCTCTCCCAAATAAAGAGACAGGCTGGGATGGTCAGACACTCCCACTCTGTCTCCAAGTTTCTTCAGATTGCTTCTAGACTCCCTTAATTCACTCAGGTTGCTACCCATAATTCACCAGTTTTTTAGAATCTACATTCATATCCACCCGCCACTCTGGTTTCCAGATATTATTATTATCAATACGGTGGGGTTTCCTAAAATGACTGACAGCTCCATGACTTTTCTTTTCAGCCACAAACTAAAGGAGACTTAGAACATGTGCGTGTGTTTTCCTATTGTGTGTGTGTGAGCACGCTTGAGTGCCCGCCACCTAATACACACGCTTCTAATGAAAAACAGGATAAATTACAGAGAATGGCAACGTAATGATTACAAAAAGCTATATGAGGCATAACCCATTAGTGAGCTACATTTTGTTCAAAACCAAGACACCCGAGCAGAATAACACGCCTTTGTGCGGAATGCACTCAGCTGTAGCACTGACTAATAATGCAGCCGAGGATCTGTTCACATTTTTCCCCTTTTGTGCCTATTTTCATAAGTTAATAACTCAAGCATGAAATTGTTTCAGGCTGAAAGTGGTGTTAAGAGAACAGCACACTGTGTGGGGAACAACTTTTTGTTGTTGTTACTTAATTTAGTTTGGCTGTTTTTAAGTTAGAGGAGTGGAAATGTCAATGTGAGCTTTCTCTAGCAATGTGGTTTTGTTAAGCTCAAGAAAGTTTGGGATTTTATTACACAAAGAAAATTTCTAATGATTACACATAGAGGGTTCTCTTTATACAGGTATATGTTTCTGTTCTGTACAGGTGGGGATTGTTGGGGGAGGGTGGGTGAAATTGAATCAGAACAGTATAAATGACATCAGCCTGGACTCACCTGCCTTCAACTAGAAAACTCCTATCCCACCAGCAAGTCAACAGCCTGGTTGAGCAAGCAGCTGCCCTGGACAGCTGGGGGTGGGGGTGGGGTCGTGCACCAGAAGGACAGAACCAGGATGAATGATAGTAATACCTCTGGTTCCTATAGGACTCAGGGTCACGGAGCATTGTCCTGTACCTAGAACAGGAGAAAGTCCAACTGGAAGAGACCAGATTTCATACAAGTCTTTAATTCTTTTTTTTCTTTCTTCTTTTCTTTTATTAGGGCAGAAGGCTTTGAAAGATACAGAAGAATACATAAAATAACAAAATCCTTAGTCTCCATGTTTCAGAATAAGCAGGTGTTAATACTTTGTAATAATGACACCAACTTTTTAAAAAGTAAAAAAATCGAAACATTACTAATAAAGTGTACTTTCTTTTATTTCATAGATGGGCAATGTGAGGAGCAGGAGGGAGAAGGACTTGGCTGAGGTCTGCCTTCTGCAGCATCCTTCCCATCCTTAGCAAACTGAATCCTTACAAGGAAACTGTCAGGAAGGTAAGACAAGCATCATTGTCCCACTTTACAGATGAAGAGCTCAGGGCCCCGGCGGGTGTGTATGAGGGCTTCCCTGGTCTGGGCGCTGTGTTGGGCTCAGGGAACAGAACAGAAAACAAAACACACAGCAGGCAGGACCCCAGCCAGAGAGAAGGATGCAGACACAGCCTGTGGCCAGGGTCTGCTTCCCCAGGCATGTGATACAGAGGCAAGCCAGCAAATACTTAGGGAGCCGTCCACAGAAATCTATGTATTTCATTGGGTATATTTTCATAAGTCAATCGTGGATCACTGCCAAAGGAAAACAAAATATCCTGCCACTCAGTGAAACGATGTGATGATTTTTATTTTTATTAGCGGATTGCTCCATTTATAAATCTTTGGCAAATCCCTTCCCTCCTCCCCCAGCAATGGCATCTGAACTCGTTGATGGTTTTTAAGAAGTTAAATTGGACAAAAGCTGAGAGCAGGCATTGCGCGCTTCTCTGAGCTTCTTAGGGCACAGCTTGGGGGCTGCAACGGTACAGCGACCTTGAGGCTGGGGTTGCGTCATGTACTGCAGAGCCTCTTGCGCTCTGAGACATCAGGAGCGGTCGGGTCCACCGCCAGAATCTCAGCGGACAGACTCCCAAATACGTGGCTCTGCAGACTCAGGCCCGCCCAGGGGCTTCCAGACTGACCGCTCCGTTTATGCACCAACTGTGGGTAAAAATAACAGTAATAATAACAATCGCTATGTCTTTCCCGCGATTGATTGATTTTAGCTCTAGAGACTTTTCGCTGGTCATTTCAGGACTGAAACACCTAAGAATTATTTTAGGGGAAGTAAAAGGCAGCAGAGAAGAGCTGGCAGCCTGAGTTCGTCAAAGGTGCGGTCGCGAGCGCCGACGGTTACCGCGAGGTGCGCCCACTGTTAGCCGGCCTCAGACGGAAGCGCGCGCCCCACCTGCGTGCGGAGCAGGGACGGGACTGAGCGCCCACCTGGATGCTGAGGTTTCACAGTAAGACGTGTGCGAACTGCGAACTGCTCCCCTGGGCTGGACACGGAAGATACTTTGGGGGAAAGCACCTCCTCCTGGAGAGAGTCCTCTCCCCCGGGGCCCAGCGGGTAGAACTTCCAAAGACCGAAAAACCGCAGGGTTCCCTGCGCAAGGACCTGGGTTTTATCAGCTTAGCGCAGGTCCTTCCTGGCGGAGTTCTCCTCTGACTTGGACAGAAACGCGAGCAAAAAAGCGCTCAGAGGAGACACCCCCGAGGCTGTATTTAATCTTCAAAAAACTGTTCAAAAGAGCTCTGGCCCGTTGGCTCAGTTGGTTGGACCGTCCTCCCATACATCAAAAGGTTGAGGGTTGGATCCTAGTCAGGGCGCCTAGGATAGGGAACCCATTGATTTGATGTTTCTCTTTCACATGGATGTTTCTCTCCCTCTCTCTCTCTCTCTCCTTCTCTCTCTCTCTCTCTCCACCTCCCCCCCTTCCTTTCTCTATAAAATCAATAAACATATCCTCAGGTGAGGAGTAACAAAAAAATATATATATACTTGCTAGTAAAACAAAACAAAACAAAACAAAACAAAACAAAAACTGCCCAGAAGAGTTGAGTGCATTTTTTCTCTTTCATTTAGTTGGGCACAAACGATGTCGCCTTTCAAGACACTTCAAAACCAGCAAACTAGCAAACCTAAAAGGAGCAAACATAAAAGGGCTAGGCAGTCTTGAACACACCGTGCTAACTTCATAGTCTGATGCCTCAAAGAAAACACCAGAAAGATGGCTTCTAAGAAGCTAGACCGACTCCAGATTGCTTGAAATGAAAAGCTCACAACGGCTGGCAGTGACCTGTGTGATACTGAAAAGCTGGCTGTACAATGACCCTGTAAAGAGCAAGTTGGGCTGGGAAGAAATTAAGACGGTGATTCCTTGAATGCGGTTTGAAAAGATTTAGCTAGGACAGCCCTACTGTTTCTACAAACCCATTAGCAGCGTGTGTGAGGGTTCCAGTTACTCCACATCCTCACCCATGCTCCTTATGGCCAGTCTTTTTATTGCTGTCATGCTAATAGCTGCATAATGGTATCTCCTTGCGATTTAATTTGCATCCCTCTAATGACTCGTCATGATGAGCATCTTTGTATACACTTGTCATTTCTGTCTTCTTTGGTGATATGTCTATTTAAATATTTTGCCCATTTAAATTATTTCTTAATTCTATTTTTCAATTACAATGGATATACAGTTTCAGGTGTACAGCATAGTGATTAGACTTTTATATACCTTACAGGGTGATTCCCCCAATGAATCTAGTAATCTGACACCATACATAGTTATTACAATATTATTGACTACATTTCCTCTGATGTACTTTACATCCCCATGACTATTTTTATAACTGGCAGTTTGTACTTCTTAATTCCTTTCTTTTGCCCATTTTTAAATTGAGTTGTTTGATTTCTTACTGAGTTTTGGGAGTTCTTCATATATTATGGATACAAACCCGTTATTAAAGATATGATTTGCAAATGTTTTCTCTGTTTATAGCTTATCTTTTCACTTTCTAACAATGGCTTTTGTTGTATTTTGAGGGAATCCAGTATATCGATTATGTTATGGATTACGCTTTTGGTGTTATAGCTAAGAAATCTCTGCATAGCCCAAGGTCACAAAGATTTTCTTCTGGAAGCTATAGGTATATTAATCTATGATGATCTAGTTTGAGTTAATTTTTGTATATGGTACGAGGTGTGATCTGAAGTTCCCTTTTTTGCTTGTAAATATGCCAGCATTCCCTCAACATCTGTTGAAAAGACTATCATTTCTCCACTGCCTTGCTTAGCAACTTTGTTAGAAACCAGTGGTCCATCCATGAGTGGGTCTATTTTTGGACTCTTGATTCTGAAGTTCCGTTGACATTTGTGCTTATCTTTACTCCACTGTGCTGATGATGTAACTTTATAATAAGTGTTGAAATCAAGCACTGTCAGTTCTGCAACTTTGTTTTTTTGCAGAGATGTTGTGATTATTCTAAGTCCTTTGCAAGTCCATAGAAGTTTTAGGACCAGTGTGTCAATTTCTACCAAAAGCTCTCCTGAGACGGACTCTACAGATCAATTTTGAAAGAATTTACACCTTAACAGTATTGAGCGTTCTGATCCATGAGCACATTATCTATCTGTTCAGGTTCTCTTTAATTTCTCACAGCTATGTTTCATAATTGTTAATGTCTAGATCTTGTCCATCTTCTGTCAATTTCCCTGTATTTTACACTTTTTGATAGTATTGTATATGGTATTTTTAAAATTTCAGTATCCTATTGTTCATTGCAAGTATACAGAAATACAGTTGATTTTTGTACATTAATCTTGCTTCCTGAATCTTTACTAAAGTCACTTTTCAACTATAGCAGCTTTTGGTTCTATAGAATTTTTTCTACGTAGACCCTCGTGTCATCTGCAAATAAAGTCGGCTTTACTTCTCCATTTCCAAGCTGGGTCTCGTCTCTTTCCCTTTCTTGCTGAATTGCACTGGATAGAATGTTCATGTGCAACAGGGCCCGAGGGCTTCTGGCCCTCGGGGGAAGGTATTCAGTCTTCTGCCATTAAGAATGATGTTACCTATAGGTTTTAGTAGATGCCCCTTCCAGGTTGAGAAGCTTCCCATCAGTTCTTGGTTTGCTGAGAATTCTTATCAGAAATATTTGTTAAATATTACCGAATGATATTTCTGCACCTGTTGAGGCCACAGTTTACTTACGTCCTCATTTTACACGCTAGAATGAAGTGCGGGACGCTTGCTTACCTCTTTTTATATCCCCTCAACCTCTGTTTATAAGTGTCTTAAATATTTCTTCTATCTACATTTAGAATCACTTTAGAGAGTGTTACAGTTTTTACTTCAATCATCATCCTAGTTTAGAAAACTCATGAGGGAAAGGAAAGTCTATGACATTTATCAATATTTTTGCTTATTGTGTTCTTTCTTCCTTACTGATGTTCCAGTAGTCTTTCTTTCATTGTTTTCTCTCTGTTTGGAAAGATTCCGTTAATCATTCTTATATAGAATGTCAACTGGTGACAAATATTCTAAGTGTTTCTTTCTCTGAGAGTATCTTGATTTTTCTTGCAGCATTTAAAATTACTCTGGCCTCCTTTTCTAATTCTTCCCTCTTTTTCTGGAACTCCCGTGCCACAGAAGTGAGATCTTTCATTATAGCTCCCAGGTCCCTGAGGCTCTGTGTTTATTTTTTCCAGCCCATATTCTTCTCTTTGTGTCGTGCGGATCGATGTTTAGCACCGTCCTGCCTTCCAGTTCACGGTGTGTCCTCTCTACTCCGCTGTTCAGCGGCTCCATGGAGGTGTGTGTGGTCACTGTTACTCTTCGGGTTACTGATTTCTTCAGTTCTAAAATTTCTGTGTTGCTCTTCTTTCTATTTTATCTTTCTTGCCTGGGACTTTCTTTTTTATTTTATTTTTTCCACGGAGGAGCATTTGTCATTGCTCTTTGAAGCATTTTTATGGTGGTTGCTTTAA
Organism: Mormoops blainvillei; assembly: GCA_004026545.1. NCBI lineage: Eukaryota > Metazoa > Chordata > Mammalia > Chiroptera > Mormoopidae > Mormoops > Mormoops blainvillei. The sequence continues at coordinate 66,721 of PVJD01006553.1, forward strand.
AACGTTTGTCAGATCATTCTAAGGCCTCTGTCATCTTGGGGTTGGCGTTTATTAATTGGTTGTTTTCATATGGTTTGAGGTGATCCTGGTTCTTGGCGTGGTGAGTGATTTTCTATCAAGACCTGGGCATTTTGGGTATTATGTGATGAGATTGTGGATCTTCTGTTAATCTCCTCTGGCACCGCTCCAGCAGGGCAGGCGGGAATGGTAGGGAGCTGCCTCCTTACTGCCACGTGGGGGTGGAAGTCCAGGCCCCACATTCAGCCTTTGTTGACACAGAGGTATGGGGTAGGAAGGTGCCTCCACCATAATGCTCCGTGCGGGTAGAAGTTCCAGCTCCCACAGTGACTCCACTAAAAGCTCAATCGAATGGAGGGGTCAGAATGCCTCATGGCGATTGTTCACATGACTTCATTCCCCCGAGAGGTGGAGGGAATCCTGACTCCCCCAGGCCTCCTCTGATACCCCTGGTGGGGAAGGGGACAGGAGACTTGTTACTGCTGGGGGCACTGGCTTGGGCCCCCCAAATGGTCTCCACTGACACCGTGGAGGTGCTTGACACTTTTGGTGCAAATAAGTCTTAGCTCCCTGCTTAGCTTTCTCAGACACCACGCTGGGTGGGCGAAGTCAGAAGATGGGGAAGGAGTGAAACTGGTGGTGGGACACCGAGCACATGTCCTCCTCATCACATTTGTCACCACTCGCCCTCACAGAGCTGCTTGTGTGCGCACACCGGCCATTTCTGCTTTATCCCATTTATCTTTCTCACCACCCTGTGGGTAGGCAGGGCGCCCCTCTTCTTACAGAATTCTCCCAGGATTAGAGCAAGGCTGAAGCAGGATTCCAAGCGGGCCTGGTCAAAAACACCTTTGCCTTTTACCATTACAGTTTATTGTTTACTCAGCTCTGTACAAAGGGAACAAGTACCCTTTGGGGATGTGAGTTTGCAGAGGTCAGAAGGAGGGGAGAGGTGGGGCGCCAGGGGACCTGGAGGGCTCTGAGACAGGAGCCTCGAGGGTGTCTGTGTGGGAGAGAGAGAATGCTGGAGCTTGATGGGAAAGAGCTGGGATTTGGGGATTGGAAAAACCTGAGCTCAAACCCAGACTCCACCCTAACCCCGCTAGTGGCGGGAGTTCGGGCACATAGCTTAAAGGCTCCAGCTTCCTTTCCATGTCTGAGCAGTGAGGTAGCGATGGTGGCTCCCCAGAAGTTTGCGCATAGGTACAATGAGGGCGTGTGTGTGAAGTGCTCAGGTGGTGCCAGGCTCACGGTAAGTGCCCATACATGCTGGTTATTGTTTTCATTTGCTATTGTTCTGAAAAGCGGTGGCAGCTGCAGACCCAGACTCTTGACATAAGTGGAGGCACGACAGTGTGGCAGGCCGCCTAGCTTGTCCAGAGCAGGGAGACGAACCAGAGCCCAGGACATCGCAGGAGGATATTTGCAGGGACCTGGACTTTTTCACTGGTGGATTGAGCGAGATGTCTGGGGTGCCTTCCAACCTGGAGAGGTCACTCCAAGTCTGAGCTACAGTAGCAGCGGTGGCTCCAGCCAGGGAACTCGCAGCAGCTTCCGCTCGCTCGCTCTCAGGCACTTCAGCTCTTTTCTTTGGGAATGTGTTTATCCACCCAGAGGAGAGTGGAGGATTGAGAAGGCAGGCAGGACAGGCTTTACAAACACCGCCTCTAAGCTCCGGTGTGCTTGCCATGGACACCAGGCCAAGGCCAGCGACACGCAGGCTATGGGGCTCTGCACACTCACTGCACCAATAAGATGGATTTTGCAAACTTATTATAAACAGATTACATTTCTTATCCTAATGTGGCTGTTGGCTACCAGCCCATGAATTTTAGCCTTCAGGAGAAAAACAATTGCTTGAGCTGGGTGTTTAGTACTTTTACTTTCCACACACGACTCAGGGCTCCTTCCAGTTTCCCTTCAGCCCAACACACACACACACACGCACACACGCTCGCCGTCACACACATATGCCAGACTTGGGCCCACTCTCCCCCTTTCTGACGCCCTTCCTATTGACCTATGTATGTTGCAACATAGTACCTGCTACTGTGGCTGTGGCAATATTTCGGCTTTTCAGAAAAAGTCCTTTGCATGCCACCATGCATTCCACACTTAACAAATTCAACTCTGGCTTCTGCTCCCAAACTCTCTTCCCCTCAGAAAACTACTTCAATAGTCCCCCTCAATCCCTCTCCCAAATCCCATCAGTCTCCCTTCCCCCTCATGTCTGTGTTTACAGTTGCTCCCTCCCTCCCTCTCTGTCTCTCTCGTTCTCTCTGTCTCCCTCCGTCTCTCTCTTCCTTTAAGAAAGTCCTCTCCAGTCTGCACTTAACCAAAAATGCTGGCAGCTGTGCTTCCTGCCCAGTGCGGGCCTACAGAATCCTTCCTCTGAGCCAGGGAAGTGGGCAGAGAAGGAATGCCCAAGCCAGGCCCCTCAGGGGCCCAACATCAAAGGCACAGGAAACAGCCCTGTTTCCCTGTCCACGGGCAGGTCAGCCCCATTTCCCATCTCCATGGGCAGTGTCTCTTCCCAAGGAGTCAGCCCTGTTTGCCACTCCAGACACCAGCTGCTTTGATCTCACATGGCAGGGGGCCATTTTCTCTAGGTCTTTCCTTGGTAAAAACGCCAATAAGTGGTGACTTTCGGAAAGAGTTCTAGTCAGACCACAGAGCAGATGTGCGCAGCTGCGGGATGGGGGGGTGCCGGCACGTGCCTGCACAGTCACACATGGACAACCACAGTACATGTGTGTGCGTATGTACGTGGTGCACAGGTGTGCATGCTCTCACACACATGTGCAGTCACACGTGCACAACAGCAGCACATGTGCACACCCTCACACAACACATATACTCACACATGCACAATCACCACACCATGAGTGCATACATTCACACAACACACACACTCACACATGTATGACCATAATGTGTATTCACTCACACACACACTCACACACGGGCAAGCTCATCCACAGAGGAGTCACTCCAGGCCCCTCACTCGACACTTTGTTGGCCTATCTGAAAATGGTCCCTGCCCAGCCATTTCTAAGAGTAGCCAGTCTGTGGTCACGTTCATGAGAGCCAGGGCCAGCCCTCGGCTGGAGCCCACCTGACAGCCAGCCTCCGGCGGGGCCTGAGGGGGTCTAGCAGAGACCAAACCCTTCCAGGGGAACCGGGACAGTCTTCAGCGCCTGGGCCCAGAGAACTCACTCTTAACATCCACTGGCAGTCAGACGGTTCTTGAGTGCCAAGATGACTGTATTTTGTTACAGTAAGAGTAGCAGACTGTGCCATGGTTTGTTTAACCGGTTGCAGAACGTTAGATATTTGTATTGCAGCCTGTCTTTGGCAAATACAAGTGATGCTGCCTAAACATTTTTATACGCCCCACTGCTCACACTTGTATGAGACTCTCTGTAGATGAATTCCCAGAGGCAGAGTCCCCAGCGAAGGGATAAATTTGTTTGTGGTTCTGATATATGTCATCAAATTGCCCTCCGTCAAAATTGTGCTATTCTACAAACACTTAGGATGAATAAAAGTACCTGGTTCCAAACATCCTTTTGAACCCGTCACATGATCATAATGGCACTGTCTGAAAGACGAAAAATGGATCTTGGTGTAAAAGTAAACTGCCATTGTCTCTTCACGAATGGTGTCAGTGTCTCCTCAGATGCTCAAGGGCTTCAGAGCCCCATTCTTACATCTCTCTATGTCACATCCTTCCCCATTTTTCTGTTTGATTGTTGGCCTTCCATTGATTTCTCAGTCTTTATATACTAGGGATTCTTGCACTTTGTGATAATGATTAAAATAGTTTTACTCAGTTTGGTATTTGCATTTTGACTTTGGTTATGGTAGGTTTGACTGTGCAGAGAAAATTTTATGTGGTCATTTTCGACAATCGTTTTCCCCTTTTGGTTTTGTATTTTATGTTTATGCTAATAAAGACATCCCTCCCTCTGAAGTGAAAAGTGATGATTATTTTCTTTTAGAGCTTTTATGGTTTATTTTTACATTTAAATATTTTATCTATGTAGATTTCATTCAGATATATAATTGAAATATAGATTCACCTTTCTTTTTTCAGATGGCTGCCCTGCCTACTGTCCCAAGACTATTTCCTGAATGACCCTCTCTCCCCATTGATGAGAGTTGCCACCTTGACCCTCTCCCCAGGGGCCTTGCTGACACATGGCACTCTTTTGGGGTTTTCACTCTGAGGAGCATAAGTGCTTTTATTTATTTATTTTTTAAAATGTTTTGAAATCCTCACCCAAGGATATGTTTATTGAGTTGAGAGAGAGTGAAAGATAGAGACACTGATGTGAAAGAGAAACATCAATCAGCTGCCTCCCACATGCACCTTGACGGGATCGAACGCGCAACCTAGGTATGTGTCCTGATCAGGGATCGAACCCACAACGTTTTGGCATATGGAGGGACGCTGCAACCAGCTGAGCCAACTGGCCAGAGCCAGAAGTGCTTTTAAATGAGCCACGCATATGCATTTCTCAGAAGCTCAGACCAGGAAGCATCCCCAAAGACCTCCTTTGTATTTGTGGTAGAAAATACAGAGAAAATGCTCCTTGCTTTAGAAATATAGCTTTCCTGTTTGCTTAACTTCCCATTCCATCCCATTTCAACCTTCCACTGTCACCCCCCTTTCCTTGCAGGAAGAGCCCAAATGGTTTGAAAGTGAGCAGTAAAAAGTCCAGATATTTGGGCTGTGAGGAAAGGAAGCTACAGGCGAGTAGTTAAGAAAGATATTTACTGGTCAGCACCTGGACTGGCCAAATCAATGACACTAGAAGGGCTGGGTCTCAGTCACCCCATCCCTCTGCTCTGTCTTCTTGTCTCCTTCGGTGCTCCTGGTGGGGCTCCCCTAGAGGCAGCTGTGAGGCAGCTGCAAACAGCTCAGCTCACAGCCTGCCCCCTCAGCAGCCCCAGTGACAGACGACCACATTTGTCCTCCTGCAATATTTTCCTCCCAGGCATTTTGACTATGGCCACCCTCATCGACGATGAATCGGCTCCCACTTAAAAACCCACATAGGTCTGATCGATGTCGCCGGTTTACCTTCTTCAGAACCTGGCTTTCACAGAGCTAGTCCACTGAGAAGTTATTTCATTTTAACTGAGCTCTAATGAAGCAACTTCTGAGTGAATTTTGTCTCTGCTACAGGTTGTCACAGAGCAACAGGCTGGAAGGGATCAGAAATAAACTCAACATTCATTTTTCTGTGTAAGGTAGAATAACCCTGAGGATGATGTTAAACCCCCTTTCAAACCCCGAGCCTGTTGATGGTTACACTGGCTTTTCTAATTGTCCCAGAATTAATCATTTTTCAGGTGTTCATCTTAAAGAGAAAAAAAAAAGTTATCAAATCCAGACCCCAGGCAGAGCCAGAAGCCTCCCCATGGAAACCCCAGAAGAGGGGCTGCATGCCTGTCTCCTGGGCCCAGTGCCCCCCAGCAGCTGGGAGGTTCTCCCCAAGGGCCCGATTGTGGTCCCGAATCCCTTGGGACTTAAGAGTCCTAGTCTTCTTCCCCGCAAAGCAGGTGATGTGCTGTCCCACAGGGCAGAACCGGGACACACCCTGATGTGACATCTATCAAATATGTGCAGACAGATGTCACAGCCCCCATAAAACCTTATCTCTTCCAGGACACACATAATCATCTTCTTCAACTGTTTCATGTAATTTGAGTTTTCCAGCAATTAAACATGCCAGTTCACACTCTCAGGACACAATATGGGATATTTTGCTCTATTTGACTTGGTTAAGTCTCAGTATCATTTTTTAACTTTTTTTGTCCTTACAGCTTTCATTTTTCTTTAAAAAAAAAAATCACCTGTAAACTTATCACCTAGAGGTAAGCACTAGGAAGAAAAATAAAACTTTAGCCTTTTTTCTGCATATTTGTTTATTTTCCTTTATAATATCGGCATCATAATATCTATAGCAGTTTTCATTAGGAAAATAGTCTCTATACATGCTTAATGTCTGTGTAGTATTTCATCTTACAGATGTATCATGACTTCTCATTGGGCACGCCTTTCTAAAGACCTGAGATCGCCAGCGACTACTCTTTATGGTCTCATTGGTCTCTTCCTGGGTGTCTCCGCTCTTTGTCCCTCGCTGGGCTCAGTCACTATTATAGAAGCAGAAGTGGGGGCAGGGGGCCTTCTTCCATCGTTTTTCTCACTTGGGGTCTATGTGGACTTGAGCCCCAGTCCTTCAAGTTAACATCGGGAGATTGTGCCCAATCTTTCTGTGCCTCAGTTTCTTCTTATCAAGCTGGGTATGATAATAGCATTTACTTCCTGGAGCTGTTATCAAGGAAATAGTGCAGAGTTGTGATTAAAATTAGTATTATTATCTACCTATTACTGGAACCCTTTCTGGTGACAAGTGATAGAAACCCAGCTCAAACTGCCTTAAACACAAAAAGAGAATCTATTGGCTTAGAGAATTTTCCCCAGGGGCTGGCCACCAAGCAAAATCCAAAGGTCAATCTTTTAGGCCCAGACGGATTCAGAGCTCTGTTAGTGTCACCAGGCCACAGGCCTCCACGTGGTTCCACTGCTGCTTCACGTGGAGGCGAGGTGGTGGCGGCAACACTATGCCTGCCTGTCTACCCCCCGCCTGGCAAGATCATGGTGAGGAGGCAGACCGCAGAGCATGGACTTGGCTCCTATCTCTGGGAACTGGCGCCAGGATGAGATAAGGCGGGGGGGAGCCCCACTGTGAATTTGGAAGATTTTCTTTCCTCAACAGAAGAGCTCGTGAGCCTTCCTGACAGTGAGTGATGTCGTTGACACTCCGAGGCATGTCCTCCACTCTGCGGCGAAGGGCAGCTAGACCTTTAAAGCAGCTCTCTCCAGCAAGACATGCCCCACCAGTGTGGAGATGAATGACTCTGAGCCCCGTCCGCAGATCTGGGCAGTCCAGCCTTGACTCTTGCCTGACATCCGCTAGACACCTTCCCGTGCTCCACTCAGCAGGGCCCTGATGGCTGGTGGTTAACTGTCTTTGCCCTTTGACCCTACCCAGCCTCCTAGATGAGCTTTTCACACTTGGTGACAGACCTTGGCATCACCCTCCCACTCTGCCCAGCAGGCCTGCCAGATTGAATTTGATGTTTGCTTCTATTTTTCTGAGATAGACACTTACCTGTCCTAGTACAGGTCTGGTCATTCACGGTGGTCATGGGGGTGACCCTTCTGTCACATATGGTCCCAGGAACTATATCATTAGTGACCTAGAATCCACGGCTCCCTCCTCTTTGCAACTTGATGTCCCCTTGTGGCATGGCCTCGACCACCGTGCAGTCTTCATGGAACGGGAACCCAGGTGCTGTGCCCCTGAGTGGAAGCGGAAAGGTGGCCACGCTGTTGTCCACAATGCCTCCCCCGCTGCCCAGAGCAGCCCCGAGCTGAGCTGAGGCCAGCGGCCTCAGAAGCAGGGAGGCAGCCCTTTCCTTCCCCACAGAGGCACCTGACAGTCCAAGAGTTCCTGTTTGGGGCTGGGCCTGCTTCTCCAATTCAGAATCGAGCTCTCCTGTTGACTCCGTGAACAGCGCTGAGGCTGCCAGCACAGGCCCTCCCTTTTCGCTTGAGTCAGCAGGCGCCACTTGTGTTGCCGTCCGGAGGCCTCGCTGATGTCCTCGTGCTGTGCTGCATCTTTCCTGCTTTTCTAGATTTCCTCGGGCTTTTTCCTTTCTCCCTCTGAAGTTTCCATTTAAACCCTCTCGGGTCACACTGGCAAGCCTCCGGCGGCATGTTCTTCTTGGATTTGGTGTGTGCCTCCTGCCTTCTGCCAGGACCCCGCTGTTCTGGGGTTGGCCTGGGCTACGGCCCAGGAGACACTGCCCTCCACTCTGACACCATCCCCATTCCCAGATGTTCCTTCTGTGTGCTTCCTCTCTCCTTCTTTCTCTCCCAAAGTCACAAACTCAGGTGAAAGAAAGATTGAAAGCACCACCTGTAACACAGGTTCCTTCCATTTCCTCCCTAGAATGTCAAAGTGAATAGAAATATATTGGATTTAGACTTATAGACTGTTACACCCAGAAGAAAACTTAGAAACCACCCCAGGTCTTTGCTCAGTGCCATCTCTGACAGACTGGTTATAGCTGACTGGGCCTCCCACCCAGGAGCCGGGGGAGGTGCTGTAGGGATTCGAAATGTCTGTGCGGCTGTGGGAAGGGAGGCAGCAGCGGAGGAGCTGATGGCTGCACGCCACAGCCCACTCCACATTTTACAAGTGAGGAAACTGAGTCACACAAATCAAGTCGTCCAAAGCTATTCAGAAGGACAGGGACAGATTTGGGGAGAGAATGTAAGTTGTCTAGAATCTAAGTTGTCACACCTTTCCTATCAATGACAATGACTTCTCACTGGTGCTGGAGTTCATAAAAGTCTACCTGCTGATGGCATGCGTCCCATCCCTGTTGCAGATTCTGTGCTCACCCACCCGAGTACTTGACAGCAAGGCTTAAAAAGGTGTCTACTACTGGTGCCTGGGGACCAGGGTAGCACTCCTGGGGGCACTTTCAGAATCAGTGCTGATGCTTCAGAGCGAGAGGTGGTATGGTGCCCGAGAAAGGCATCCTGGGCGGCACTGGCCCGGAGCTCCGGCTTTGGATGGCACCCTGGGAGCTTGCTCAGGGTTTAGACTTTTTATTAGACTACACTTGAAAAACTTCAGATACTGCTTTCCTAAATGGAACTATTCCATCTCATTCTAAGTGGGAAGAAGACAAAAAGCCAAGTGCTCCCCCCGAATGCTAAACTCATCACACTTAAGATGGCAAGTCAGGCCCAAATGCAGACCTGGCATGACTCCTTAGAACCTGCTGTGGGAAGATGGGGACCAAATGTCTTCATCCTTCCTGCAAAAGCCAACTCCATATTTCAGAATCCATCCTGTTTAACTGTCGAGGTCAGAGCCTTCATAAAAGCCAGAATGCATGTGTAGAATTAGCAAGGGAGCCGCTCACTTCACAAATGGTGAGAACCCGGCAGAAGCAGCTCCGGGGACTGGGTGGCTGCCAGCAAACACTCACTCAGCAAGCCCTGGGTCAGGAAGGCCAGAGCAGGGTCCCCCATACAGAACAGACAACTGCTGCTTTGGGGGAGGGGTTGCATATGGACTGGGACCCATTTTCAAGAGAGTCCTCAGTGGCCTGAGTAGTGGGACCGCATCCCGTTTTATTAAAAGCCAGTTGCTGGCAAAGAAAGCTGTCTGCCTGCTGTGTGGGCAGGGGCCCAACAGTGCTGCGGGCAATTCCACGCCAGCACTTCGAGCTGACATCAAACCAGGAAAGAACACGACTGCTTTTTAGCTGATGAAGCAGTACTTTTTCTTTCTTTTCTTTTTCATGTTTTTAAACAGTTCCCTTGCCTGGTTCCACTGTGGACATTTTGTGTGTGCGGGCATGCATGTGAAATTCTCTACCCGCCGCTCTGTGGTTAACGACGCTCCCCTCCCAGCCCCTTCACCCCCTCCCCCACTCCTGCCTCACTGGCCTTCCCAACCCTCAGGCCCCAGCCCAGTCCCCCTCCACCCCCGCCCCCAACCTCCCACCTCACCCCAGACAGGGGAGCAGAGGGAGCCCAGACTGTGGCCTGAGGTTATTTAATGGGTGGGGGTGGGGAAGGAAGAGAAATTGCTTTGTTTATCTTCTGAGTCTGGAGACTACAAAATTCATCTGTTTCCAAGGAAGCCTTCATTTGTAGGTTTCCAAAAATAAAAAATAAAAGGAGGTTCACTTCAAACAAACTAGGGAAAAGCTGTTGCCTTTGGGAGCAGATTGGTTTATTATTGTTTTGTTTCATTTTTTTAACATTAGGTTTGTTGAAGGTAGGAAAAGGCTGTTACTTTTTTCCATACGTGTGTTACATTCTCTATTTCGTCCTCTGTTGCCTTATCAGTGAAGAGGACAAATATTTTAAAAGACAGTTAGCTATGTTCTCTGCTCTGCTCCTTTCACACATGTCTGGGAAACTGAGGTTTTGTGTAAACTTTTACAGTTGTGTTTTCTGCTGAGGTTCTAGCTGACTTTGGAAGTCTTACACTCAAATTGTCCCACCTTCAGAATTTAAAAACAAATAAACGTTCTTCAACACAGAATTTTAAAATAATTTTAAAAGCAGTTTTAATAGGCCAGTTGGTTATCTATACTTGATTTCTCTGGGTCTTTTGAAAATTTGGAGTGAGCAGCGGCCATATCAAATACAGCATGTTAATTTATTGGCTGCTCTCTAACCCTGTGCTGAAACAATAAACTTTTCGTGCAGTGCCAGAAGATGGTATAAATTTTGAAAAAAAAATTTTTTTAAGCATCAGTGGAGACAAAGTATTTCAGAAAAAATAAAAAATAAAAAGTACTCAAACACGTGTAACTTCACATGTGAACATTCCATTCCATTGTTAGGATATAAATATTCCTTTTTAAAGTATCTGTTATTTACCACATTATATGAACCACTGTACCCATGTAAGCCGAAAATCATGTAAAGGAACAATTTTGTTACATGTTAATATTTTATGCATTCATTTTATGGTTTTCAAAATTTTGGGAAAAGGTAATATAGGACACCAAAAAAAAGTGACATAAATCAGTCCACTTTTTTCTAAGTTATGTCTTTAATGTAAAAGATATGTAAGCCACTGGGTGTTTTTTTCCTCTCCACTCTCTGTTTACTCAAGAGAAACCAGAGGATTATCTTTATGGTGAGGGAAAGGTTATAGAAGGCAGTTGTTTGTTTTGTTTTTTTTTTAAGGAGGCACAGGGCTCTATCAATTGGCACAGTGTTCTGCCTATTGTGTTTTTGCTGGTAAATTTAAAACATTAGCTGCAAGTTTTAATACTGAGCTTTCCCGCACGTCACTGGGCAGAATAAAAAAGTCCATCCTGTATTGTTGGGCAAAGGTCCAAGATGAGAAACATGTAAAACAAAGAGGAAATCTTTACTCCTGCAGCTAAGCATTTGTAATTAAGAAAGCTCCAGAACTTCCATGGTAGGTAATCTATTTCTAGATAAGTGTAGTTTATTTTTTCATTACCAAAGGAAAACCTCTTCATTCAAGACCCCGGGTGAGGTCCTTAGCCGGTGCGGCTCAGTTGGTTGGACCATCTTTAGTGAACTGAAAGGTGTCGAGTTCTATTCCTGGTCAGGGCACATGCCTGGGTTGTTTGTGTCCCCAGTCAGATGTGTATAAGGCAATGTTTTTCTCTCACATTGATGGTTCTCCTCCACCCCGCCCCCATCCCCCTCTAAACTCAATAAACATGTCATCTGGTGAAGAGTTAAAAAAAAAAAAAGACCCTGGGTGAGGGGTAGGGACAGCTCACCAAAACCATTTTCTGTGTTGCAGACAAGTAGTTACATTGTTAATTAACTTTTAGTCCAGGAAAGAAGTGATAACCTGTTTGGGTTTTCAGAAGGAATCTAATATCATGTTGATGAAACACAGATGGGGCACAGAGAATTATGACTACAGTACCGAATAATGCAGTCAATCCTGTTGTTAGTGGAAAGGAAATAGGTCCTTTCACAGAGTCATGGGAAAAGCATTTCCCGGGACCCACACATGGGAGGTTGAAGGGTAGGGCAAGATTTATTGGGGTTGAAATAAATGAGTGCCCCCAGGTTCTGGATATGTCATCCCCAGCCAACCCACTGTGGGAAAAGTCCACCTTGTCTTCATCAGGTCCAGAAATAGGGCCAGTATCCAAAAATTCTGCGCCATTGGTTGTTCAGTGTCTGTCTCCGTCCAGCTAGCTTCGCTTCTGTTCCAGGCTGTGCTCTGACCAGCACTCATTGCAATACCTAGGCTTGTGCTTGGAGCTGGAGTCTGCATGGCTGCTGGGCCCCAGGCAGCTGCTAGGTCAGCGTGTAATGGGACATGGAGCTAAAGGTCCCCAAAACGGAGATGTCTCCCATGAACCTTGGTTTGGGAAATGGGACAAAACAGAGGATGGTCATTGAGAGGTACTCTGCATATCTATGGCAACTTGGCTAGCTTAATAGTTATGTTAAAAAGCTGTGCTGTTCACTTGGGGTCAGAGAGATGGGCATGACTTTGACTGTGATGTAGCTGTGGTGTAGCCTGGGGGAGCTTATAGTGCCTATGAGAGGCGGGAAGGCAGTTCGCCTGTCACAGCGCCTGCGCCAGTAGCAAGAAGGCGGTTCACTCTGCCTCACAGGGCCATGCTGGGCCAGACTGATAATGGCAGCAGAGAGAATGCAAACTGTACAAAGAACTGGCAGAAGTAACCCATTTGGGGAGGAGTTAGAAATGTGGTTGTGCCAGAAGCTTCAGGTCAGAATTTAAACTAGGCGCAGCAGCCATGAGAGGCCTCTCTGCCACGCAGTTTGGAAAGGAGTCGGAGCTCTGCCTAGAAGGGCCCCCACCGGCCCACCATGAGGTCTGGTGTGTAAGGATGTGCCACATGGTTTTGGATTAAGAGCTGGAGAGCACGGTGACATGGTGATTGGTGCTGGGAATTGTGGGAACTGTCCAGCCAAGGACGGATTAATGGGAGATACCTGGATGATGAAATGTGACTGGGAATGCTGAGCCATGGACTTCTGTTTTTCTGAAAGACAGTATCTCTGAGTGGCATATTCGGAAATTGACCTGATTTGGCAAAAAGGAGGCAGGAGTGTTTATGTGTGTTTATGGGTGTTCTAAAGGGAGTAAGACTTTTCAGCAGATTTCCGCCATTATTCTAAACCTGTATAACTTTTTTTTTACATGCAATATATATTTTAAAGATTTTATTTGTTTATTTTTAGGGAGAAGGGAAGGGAGGGAGAAAGGGAGAGAAACATCAATGTGCGGTTGCCTCTCATACACCCCCCACTGGAGACCTGGCCCACAACCCAGGCATGTGCCCTGACTAGGAATCGAACTGGTGACCCTTTTGTTCACAGGCTGGCACTCAATCCACTGAGCCACACCAACCAGGACTGCATGTAATATTTTTATTTTAGACATGCAAGGAAAGCTATTTCAGAATCTACTAATTCAAAGCAAGTAGATGTATACAGAAAACAAAAGAAGCAAACCTTGTTATAGCAGCTCAACACATAGCATCCAGAACAAATGGGCACGATATAATGCATATTTCTGCAGCATTAAAATCAGGTAAATAATATATTGCAGGGTGGGGAGAAGGTGGAGGGGGCAAACCTGTATAACTTTTAAATAAATAGTTCCTTTACTTTTCACCAAACTCTGACATTGGGAGTCACACTTCTTGGCAGTGGGCAATCGAACCCCCCACTGTTTCAGAACTGCATAGGCTGGGTTTCTATAAGAGGCATAGCCACTATGCATGAGCACATGGGCAAGCATATGTTACCCAGCGAGTGAGTGAGCAATGGAGACAGGGAGAGAGCACTCCCTGACCTTTTCTAGGCTAGATTATATTGTATCGGGCTTGGGAAGGACTAAGCGTTCTTTTAAACTAATCAATCAATTTCCCCATCCTTTGTGGGCTTGTGTCCCTGATCCAATCCAATTCTTTTCCCAGGATAGACTCCTCCCCTCTATGGTCAATATCTTAGTTCCTACTGGGCATGCCTCACAGTAGAAGGACCTCCTCCTAACCATCTTGTTTTCTGTTGTACATGTCCTTACCTCCCCCTATACCATCTTGGCTTCTACTGGTCATGCACCCAGCAGAGCAATTTCCCCTTTATTGCTTTATCTCTCCCTCAGTAATCCTGGCTAATGGTCAGTGACCAATCCTTCCTGCCTGGTTTGGGGATTAGGTCCTGAGGGCAGAAGATGCCACAGTCACCTCGGGAGCCTGTGAATGCTGCAGCTTCCTAGTAAAGCAGGCTTACTGTCCCACTGAGCTCCCTAGTTTATTAGGCTTAATGTCTGATCCCTTTTGCTCCCTTCCTTTATTAATCTGTAGGTACCTACACTAACAATCCCTTCCAAGAAAGCAGAGGGTGGGGTTTTGATCATAGGAAACACTACTGATAGCATTTTCTCCTGCTTTCTTGAAAGTCAACCAGGAAAAAAACTATGCTTGAAATATTAAAAAAAAAAGAAAAGTCTGGGGGGAAAATGGTGGTGGGAAAATGGAGACAACTGTACTTGAACAACAATAAAAAAATAAATAAATAAAAATGGTCTGTCCTGGCTTCTGGTTCTAGAACGAGATGCTGTACACTCACTTTTCCTTACTCCGTTTCTGCAAATGCAATGTAAATACCCTGGAAACTATCCAACAGACAATGATAAAAGAGCCCTGAAAGTCAGCAAAAAGAAGGAAGACTGGCAAGAAACCTCAAGGTTTGAGAAACAACAGTTTGTTGAGTTCTCTGAGTTTTTTGGAATCTCCCACATACCCTGACCTAGGCACAGGAGAAGATTACAGCCTAGAAGTACCAAAAAGCACAGACAGACAAACAAACAAAAAAACAAAAACCCCAAACTCAAGAATATCCAGCTCTCTCTGTACAAAGCCTGAGAAAGGGGAAACCCAACAAAGACAGAAGTTCCAGACCTCACTGTACAACCCAAACAACCCAACCCACGGACAGCAGCAAAGCCTGGGGCAGTTCCGGCTCCTGATCAAAACTGATATATCATTGGGCCATCTGATCTAGCCACAGCCACAGCAGCAGTGAAGCCCTGGGTCTCCTTGGCCTCTACCCAGTGGAATAAGGAGACCCAGGCCCACCAGTTTCTTCCTCACTCCCAAAGGCTGCCTAGTAACAGAGTCTCCTAATATAATAATCGTTAACAAAACACTACAAAGTGACGTACTACGAAACAATGAAATCAAAATGGAACTCTAAAAAATGTTCAAGTCATCCATAGGAAGTCAATAAAAAAGAAGCAGAAGAATGATAAACAGAAGGAATGAACGGAGTTTCTGCATATAGTAATTATTAACAAAACACTACAAAGTAACATACTACAAAACAAATCAAAATGGAACTCTAAAAAACATCAGTCCTCCATAGGAAGTCAATAAAAAAGAAATAGAATAATGATAAACAGAAGGAACAAACAGAAAACAAATAATAAAATGTCAGACTTATCCCTAATAAATCAATAATTACCTTAAATGTAAATGGTCTAAATACACCAATTAAAAGGTAGAGACTGGCAGAGTGGTTTAAAACACATGACCCCAAACTCACTTTAAATTCATGACACAGCTGACTGAAAGCAAAAGACAGAAACATGACACCATGTAAGCATTAATCAAAAGGAAACTTGAGTGGCTATGTTAATATAGTAGACAGTAGAATTCAGACAAAGTAGAATTCAGAGCAAGAAAGTTACTATGGGCAAAGAGGGAAAATACATAATGACAAAAAGGATTAATCCACTAAACAATGTTTCACAATATATGAAGCAAAAACTAAGCAGAAAGGGTTAGATAAACCCACAACTGTGATTGGGAGCTTAAATTTCCACCTTCACCCACTTAGGATTTCTAGGACTACTGAAGAGAAAATCAGCAAAAGTAGAGAACTCAACACTACAACTGAAAACATCAAATTGACATATATAGAAGGCCCTGTCTGACAACAACAGGATGTACCTTCTTTCAAAGGGCCCTTGGAACATTCACCAAGATAGACCATATCCTTGGTCACAAAACAAATGTAACAAATCTGAAAGAACTGAAGTCATACAGAACATGCTGTCTGACCATAATGGGTTTAAATTAGAAATCAAAACAAGAGATCAACAGGAAAATCTCCAAACATTTGAAAACTAAAAATTAAACTTCTAAATAATTCATGGCTCAAAGTGGCAATCACAGAGAAAATTTTAAAAATACATAGAACTAACAAAAATGAAAATAAACATATTAAAATGTGTGATGACCCTGGCCATCAGTTGGTTAGAGGGTTGTCCCGATACACTAACGTTGCAGGTTCAACCCCCAGTCAGGGCACATACAAGAATCAACCAACGAATACATAAGTAAATAGAATAACAAATCAATACTTTTCTCTCTCCCCCACTTCCCTCTCTAAAATCAATAAATAAAAATAAAGAAAAATAAAATGTGTGAGATGTTGCTAAAACAATGTGGAAAGGGAAATTTATGGCACTAATGCTTACATTAGAAAAGAGGAAATATCTCAAATAACTAATCTAAGTTCTTACTTCAAGAAATTTAAGAAGAAATTCAAAATAAACTAAAAGCAAACAGAAGAAAGGAAATAATTAAGGACACAAATCAGTAAAGTTTGAAGATGAAAAATAATGGAAAAAATAATTGAAACAGAAACATCAGTAAAAATAATAACCTCTAGCAAGATTGGCAAAGATAAAAAGAGAGAAGACAGAAATCACCAATATCAGGAATGAAACAGGAGATACCACATTAAAAAAACAACAGGAAGCCCTAACTGGTGTGGCTCAGTGGGCTGGGCATCGTCCCACAGACCGAAAGTTTGCCAGTTTGATTCCCAGTCAGGGCACATACATTGGTCCCCAGCTGGGGACGTGCAAGAGACGGTCAACTGATATTTCTCTCTCACATCGATGTTTCTCTTCCTCTCTTCCTCCCTCCCTTCCTCTCTCTCTAAAAATAAATAAATAAATTTTTCTTTTTAAGGGCAATAGGAAAATACTACAAATAGCCCTGGCCAGGTGCTCGGTTGGTTAGAGCATCCTCCCAATACACCAAGGTTGAGGTTTGATCCCTGGTCAGGGCACATACAAGAATCAACAAATGAATGCATAAATAACTGGAACAACAAATCAATCTCTCTCTCTCTCTCTTTCTCTCTCTCTCTCTCTCTCTCTCCCCCTCCCCACCTCTGTCTAAAGTCAATAAATAAATTTTTTTTAAAAATACTACTGTCATGACTGATGTGGCTCAGTTGGTTGGGTGTCACTGGTTTGATTTCTGGTCAGGGCACATGCCTGGTGTGGGCCGGTGCCCAGTTGGGGTGCGAGCAGGATCGATGTTTCTCACATCAATGGTTCTCTCCCTCTCTTTCTCCCTCCCTTCCCTTATCTCTAAAAATGCATAAATAAAGTCTTTTTAAAAAATAAAATAAATACTACAAACAACTTTATGCTCGTAAAGTCGACAACTTAGAAGAAATCAGCTAATTCCTCAATACTGCAAACTGCCAAAACTCAGCCAAAATTGAATAATCTATTCAGTTCTATGGCTATTAAAGAAATTGAATTTGTAATTTAAATTCACCCCCCAAAGAATCTTCAGGCTTAGATGTTTTCACTAGAAAATTTTACCATACAGTCAAAGAATAATTTATGCTAATTGTTCACAGTCTCTTACAGATAATAAGGGAGGAGAGACCACCTCCCAATTCTTTTTATGAGGTCATCATTACTCTGGCACCAAAATGAACCAAAGGCAGTACAAAAAACAAACAAACAAACAAAACAAAAACAGCTACAGAGCAGTATCTCTCATGGACCTAGATGTTTGGAAATCAATCAATATAATCTATCATATCAACAGGCTAAAGAAAAAATATCATATGATCGTATCTGTTGATGCAGAAAAATCATTTGACAGAATTAAATACCCATTAATGATGGGGAAAAAAATACTTTCAGTGCACTTGGAATAGAGGGGGAGCTCCCCAGCCTCATAAAGATCATCTGCTAAGCCCTACGTTAAACGTTGTGTTTGATGGTGGAAGACTCAATGCATTAGCTCTAAGTTCTGGAACAAGAAAGGAGGTCTACTCTCAGCACTCATATTTAACACAGTACTGGCAGTTCTTGCCACTCTAATAAGTCAGGGAAAGGAAATAAAAATCATACAGATTAGAAAAGAAGAAATAAAACTAACTCTTGTTGCAGAAAACATGCTTGTCTACATAGAAAATCTCAACGACTCTGTGAGAAGCAGGTTGTTTTACTTCCACTGACCGCACTGACAGGCAAGTACACACAGTTTTCTTACAGGTTTGCTGCAGTCGACAGCAGCACAGGGGCTCAGGGTACAGCTTAGGAGTGGTAGACCAGATGGACACCCCAACTCTGCTGTTCCCAGCCGTGTACCCCTGGGCACCCTCCCTGACCTCTCTGAAGTTTGGTGCCCTCATCTGAAATGGGTCTACTGATAGAACCCAGAGTCTCTGGTTGTTGCGAATATTAAATGATAGCAAGTGTGCAGACAGTTGACTGCTTACTGTACTATTACAGGCCCTTGTTACTGCTATTGTACAGGTGATGCACTATCTGCCATGCTGCCCCCAGGTGCCATCACCGGGGCCAAGAGACTTGCATTCCCCTGTGACTTGCCAACTCACCCAACCATCCTGAGCCTCACTGCTCTCATTTGTAAGGTGGAGATAGTAACCCCTCTCTCATGAGATTCTTGTTAAGGCCAAATGAAACAACACATAAAAGTGCTTTGAGCACTCTGACAATCATAATAATAATTAATTAATTAATTAACAACAACTACAATTTACTGAGCACTATGGCCTCATTTTTACCTACAACCTTTTGCTTGATCTTTGTAGCCATGAGCTATTAGTGTCATTTGTGCTGACTGGAAAACTAAGGTCCCAAGAAATCATTTGCTAAAAACACAGCTTGTAAACAACAGAATCTGGATTTGGACTCCCAGGATCTGGCTGTGTTCTCAGGCTTCCCAGAGAAAGTAAGTTAGCGAGGGCAGGAAGAGCTTGTCATGGGTTTACTTCCACTGTCAGGGTGGTTATAATCTGGCATGACAGGCAGTGGGGAGCCAAGAATCACCCTTGGCAGTGCCAACTGGCTCCAAATTAGCAAACTGTCTGAGAAATAAGGTTCCCTCGGGTAGGACATCAGGTGGAATGTTTGAATCAGAGTCATCCCGCCATTTTCTTGAAGGATCCAGTGATTAAGCTGAGGCACGCCACATGACCAGGTCTAAAAATAACTCTGTCACTTCTAAAAAGGACTCCGTCTGGACTGAAGTCATTCTTTCAGGTGCAGAGAAGGAGAGCGTCATGGATTTAAAATAAGAGCGGGGTCAGAGGGCCAACGGGGCTCATGGGCGCCAAGTGGGCTGTTTCTCAGCTGCCGTTTCCTAATAGTTTGTGCTTCGGACAGCAGCCCTCTGCCTCCTTTTCTAAGTTGAGAGGGGTGAAATGTATGTTTAAAAAGCCCATGTCCTTTGCTTCTTCTCTTCTCCACGTGTGTCCTTTTCATCCATAATCTGCAATTATTTTCACTGGCTGTTCACGCTTTGTTTTGAAATGCACTCGTTACAGAAATGGAAATAAGCAATGCTGTCTCTTTCTCCGTAGGTCTGTACAATGAATCCACAAAGTTTTCTTCGAATATCCCTGCCCGGAGTGCAATGAGGAAGCCATTTGGGCCATTCTCATGATTCCATGGGAGGAAGTAGGCTGTCCCATGTTGGTTTCATCTATGAAAAGGTATCTCCTTTTAAAGGAGGGTAAACTAGAGCCTAAGATCTTACCAATTGTGAGTCTCTGACTTACTGACTCTTTTATAGCCTGGCTATATTTAGGTCAATGAATTATATTTGAGACGGACTCATCACTGATTCATTCAATGAATTCTTTCATTCAGAAGTTATTGTAATGACTTCTGATCCAGACAAGATCGCATAAACACATTTCTCCCATCCCTCTTCCTGCCTAGATACCATGATAAACCCTGGAAATAATCCAAGAGGCAACCAAAGGAAAACTCTGAAAGGGGGAAGAGAAAAAGGAACTAGTTAGGGATCCTAGGACTGGAGGAACAACAAAACAGTAGGGCACCTTCTATCCGACACCCATCAGAAGAAGGTGATGTAAGCCTGCCATTTCCTGCTTTCCCATAAGGCACTGGAAGACAGCCAAAGTAGATTTATTCCTGCCCCTTCCCAGTGGGCTTGAGACTTTCCTACCTCTCTGACAGATGCTCGGACTGACTGGATGGCATCAACAAAGGGGATTATACCATAGCAAGCAGCCCATCCTGGGAAGAGACACTCTTAGTCTCTGTAGACCTGAGATTCCCTTCCCCCACGTAGGGGCACCAGGAGGACCAGCTGAGGAATTTCCCTCAGCTCTTCAGGAGCAACCAGAAGGACCAGGAGACTGTAATAGTACTGTAGACAAAGGCTCTGAAATAAATTGGACCCACAACCCAATAACCTAGGCCAGAACCTGCTCGCTCAGCCTAAATAAGGCGACAGCCTGCTTAAAAAATAAAAATAAAAATGGACCCGGAGCCTCCTTATATAAAAACCAAGATGATGTCCAGATACATTAAAAAAATACACATCATACCAAGAACCCAGAAAATAACTTAAATGTGGAAAGATAAGCTGACATGACACCAATGTAAATCAGAGGGTGGAATTATCTGAAAAAGGCTTTAAAGTAGCTGTCATAAAACGCATCAGAAAACAATTCAAATTCTCCTGAAACAAGTGAAAAAAATAGAAAAATCTCAGGAAAGAAGTCGAGGTTATAAGAAAAGAATTAAATGGAAGATACAGAACTGACAAGTAGAACAGAAAACCACCTCACTGGACAAACGCAACAGCACAATGGATATGACAGGAGATGGAATCAATGCCATTAAGAAAGAACAATAGAAATCGCCAAGGCTGAATAACAGAAAATAGGCTGAAAAAATCCTCTACTGTGAATGAGGACTTTGAATAACAAATTAGGGGCATTAACCACACCACAGAGGGGTTGCTTAATCGACTTAAGAGGGGTAATAGCTTTAAATAGTGACAAATAATTGAAAAACAAAGTTTTTAAAATGGCATCATATATGATAGCATCAAAAATACAGGGAGTAAGCGGGGCACAGGAGAATTTTAGGGCAGTGACGACACCCTGTATGATACTGTAATCGTGGATACACGCCCTTATACACACCATGGGCAGCATCAAGGGTGGACCAGGACGTAGTCATGGGCCGTGGGTGATTATGATGTGTCGGTGCAGGCTCATCGACTGTGACCAGTGCATCGCTTTGGTGGGGGCTGGCAATCATGGAGGAGGCTCCGTCCGTGTGGGGACAGGGGGCATAAGGGAAACCTCTGTTCCTTCCTCTTGGTTTTGCTGTGAACCTATATCTGCTTTAAAAAAATCTTTAAAAAAATAACAGAGAAACAAATCCAATGAAATTTAATTGAAAACTGTAAGTGTTATTGAGAGAAATTTTCTCCAGATTAGTCTATAGAACCAGTGTAATTTCAATACAAATTTCAGTAGGATTTTACTTTATTTTTAGAATAAACTTTATTTTATAATTTATTTGGAAAACTAAGGGACTGAAACAATCCTGAGTAAGAACTTCAGTTTGTCAGGACTTATTCTGAAGCTTTAGTGAACAGGACTGTGTGAGATTTGTCTAAGCCTGGACAAACTGACCAATGGAACAGCAAAGAGAGGCCGAGAGAAGAGGCCGTTCATACTCAGCTGCTTGACGTGTGACAAGGACGCTGCCATGCAGCAAGGACAGGATGAATGGGCTTTTCATGAGCTCTGCTGGGCCAACTGGATAGTCATATTTAAAAAACAAATCTTGACCCTACCTCACACCAGACACAAAAATCAAATCAGGTAGATAGTGCATGTGAGTGTGAAAGGTAAAATAACAAAAATTCTAAATGATAACATAAGAGAATAATTTCACAATCTTGGACATGAAAAAATTTTCTCAAGTATACTACGAAAAGCACTAAACCCAAAGGAAAAGATCAACAAACTGGACTTCATTAAAACTAAAAACTTCTGTTCATCGAAAGATGCCATTAAAAGAGTAAAAAAGTAAGCCACAGTTGGAGAAGATATTTGCAAACCATAAACCCAATAAAAAGACTTGTATCCAGAATATATAAAAAGGTTTTTCATAAATCGTTAATAACCCAATGGAAAATATGAGCAAAAGGCTTGACCAGGCACTTAACAACAGAGGCGATGTAATTTACCAGTAAATGTGAGCAGGGGTGCAAAGTAAAGTCACAAGGAGACACAACTACAGACCCACCAAGTGGCTGACAATGAACAGACTAATCACACCAAGTGCTGGAGAGATCACGGAACAACTGCAGCTGCCACCCATCCACTGACTAGTAGGGTGGGAATTGGTACAGTCACTTTGGGGAATGGTTTGGCAGTATTTCCTACAGCTGAGCATTGCATATCCTGACTCAGCAATCCCACACCCAATTAAAACACATAAATATGCGCACTGAAGACCTGTATACCACTGCTCAGAGCTATCTAGTTACATTAGCCAAAGACAGGAAACAACCCAAATTTCCATCCACAGTGGAATGGATAAATACATTGTGATACAATTAGCAGTGAGACTGAACAATCTAACACAACACGTAGTGACACAGAACTGAAGTCTTCGTGTTCAGTGAAAGAAGCCAGACAACCAAGAGGTACACTGGACAGTTCTATTTACGTGAAGTTCAAGAACAGACCAAGCTCATTAATGAAGACAGAAGTCCAGATGTAGTTATTTGGGGAATGTTGTTTGGAGGAAGACACAAGGGGGCTTCTGGGGAGCTGGTAAAGTCCTGTTTCATGACCCGGTCAATGATTTCATAGGTTTGGGCCTTTTGTGAAAATCTGTCAGGTTCTCATGCTTCTCATTTGTGCACTTTTCTCTGTGTGTTTTACTTCAACAGTTTACTTCAAAGAACATACTTCGGTTTGCAAAGTTGAAAACAGCCACAAAATCCTCATTGTGTCGCAAAGAGGATTTTATAGGATATTCAAAACCATTAGAAGCCCAGAAACCAAGATGTCCTCTCACTCTCAGTAAAAAAAAAAAAAAAAAAAAAAAAAAATTAATAGAAAAGAAGGTGGGTTCACAAATGACTTCCTTGTAGACATTTTACATCGAGTGTCCTGATCTCTTCTAACCAAGGGCAGGCCAGCCTTGCTTTCAGCCGAGTGGCCTGCTCACCTGTGAGCCATCAGCTTCACTGAGCTCTAGGAGTTCAGTTATCCCTGACTCCGGGCCGCACACTGGTCATCCCAGCTGTTCACCCAATGCCATGACCAGGGGCAAAGGAGGCCGGGCACTGTCAGCCTTCCCTTGTCAGTGTACAGCTCATGGGTGACCTGTGTTTTCATTCCATGGTGAGTTCCCCGACACATAGAATTGGGTGCAGAATACTTTGGGAACTTCCTCTCTCTCTGAAACAGCTAGAGAGTTTTTGCCGAGATGCCACAGACACTATGGAGCCTCTGTTGAGCACCTTGGTTAAAATCATACTGGCCTTTTTTCATGAGAAAAGACCTCAATCTGGAAGGTGTCTCTGGTGAAAGAAAGGGTCCTGAAACCCAGAAAGGCGGGTTTATTCCATTATGAGAGGCCTAAGGCTTTCCAGTCCCAACTCTTACTAAACGGCAGTATGAGAAGTATTGGTATGACCAGCTGGACATTTTTACAAACCATCTTTGTGCAGTTGGTCAAGATGCAGTTGCTCCCTCCTGAGTAGTTGCTGGAGTTAGGTGAGGGTAGGTGGGGCCTTCAAGAATACCCGGCATAGCCCCTGGTTGCAGAGGAGCACACTGAGGACAGGGAGGGAAAGGATTTGCAAGTCGAGCAGTAAGGATGCAGAGACAGCTGGCCATGACCCACACCTGGGCTTTGAGGACAGAGCAAGGTCTATTGATCCAAAGTTAGCTGTCACCTCCTCCCTTTGGTGCCTTCGCTTTGCTTCCTACCACTGATGTCAGGTTTCACAGCCTCCTGAGGAGGGGTGGGTGCTGTCCACACCTCCTGATGGAGCAAATGGTTTTGAACCCCATCTGGGGTGGGCAGAGGAGAGAGGCAGCTGTGTGGAAGGGCAAGCCCCAAAAAACACGCATCCTTGTGCCAGCTCACAGAGGGCGTAGGGAAGAGGAAGGACCTTAGTCTCTGGAAGTACATGGTTCAAGTCCCACCGGCACATCTTAACCTTTCCTGATCTTAGTTGCCACACCTGTGAAGCAGGGATGATGGTTGTATCCACTGCGTGGGGTTGCTGTGAGCAGTGAATAACAAGGGAATTGCTTAGAACGCTGGCCATGTTGCTGAGACACTGCAAGTGGTGAGCGTAGGTGACCACACAAAAAGGGCAAGGGGCCCTTCTCCCAATTCCTTGGGTGAGAAAAAGAGGCAAAGGCAGCTCTTGGTACTTGCCCATGAGGTAGAGCCTGTCCATTGCTAAACATCACCCCGCCTCAGTGAAACCCTCGTCTCAGGGAAGGACCACCTAGGTAGAGACATGAAAGAAGAATCTGGTGGGTAGAGACATGAAAGAAGAATCCGATAAGTGGAACTCTGGTTGGGGCTGGGAGAGATGCTAAAGGCAGGCCAATGCCACTCCCTTGGCTGTCAGCCTCTAGGTGACACTTCTGATCAGCACCTGGACCTGGGGGTGGGAAGCAGGGGACAGCCTGTCTGTGGAATGGGCAGCCTGGGGTGCTCTGACAGTCAAGAAGTCTTCCCCTGGAAACCTTTCCCCGGGACCTGTCAGTGGATGGTGAAATGTCCACTGTTAGAGAGCCCTTTCTTTGGCTTAAATTTGGATCTCCGTTAAAAGGCAGAGCCCTCGCTCACGGAGCAAAAGAGTAATTTGCCTCGATCCCTAACTCTGTGAGTTCCATGCAGGTGGGTTTTAAAGATGGTAGGGGAGAAAGCTTTAAGGTTGCCTGATGTCTGAAAGGTAATAGCAATGACAACACAATTACAGAGACTGCTTGGTGTTATGAGCCCACCCAATTCCAGATGTGCTGCGCTAGGTGGCTTCTCATTTTACACAAAACCTCCTCTCTGTGTCTCCTATGAACCTCTGAACACGTCTGTAACGCGGGGATCATCCCCGTTTTACAGATGGGAAAACAGAGGCCACTCCCATTCCAGGGAGCAGAACCCCCAATGCTAGGTGGGGGCTCCAGGACCCACGGGCATGGGGGTGGGGGGAGGGGAGAACTGTGGGGGTAAGGGAAGGGGCCCCAGAAGGCCAGGCTCATAGATGTAGGAAGGGTCTACCTACCAACAGAGCTGGGAGGGGTGAGCTGCATTCAGGCTGGCAACTTTCGATCTGGTCTGTTAATACTGAGCCCTGTGTTAGCGAATGAACGAAGAGCTACTGCCCCAGGGCTTTGTCTTTGCCTCTCCCTCCTCCTGGAGTGCTTGACCAGGTGTCACGGGCATCTCAGATCTCAGCAGTCACTCCCCAGAGAGACCTCCAGCACCACACAATCTCCCTTTGCCTTGCACCCTGCCTAATTTTCATCAGCGCTTCTGATGGGTTCTGTCTGCAGTCTGCCCTGTCACTAGCAGGCCATTTCTTTCTTTGTCTCCATGTCACAGTGTCCTAGCACCTGAAACAGTACCTGGTATGGGGCAGGTGTTCAGTTGATGACTGGTGAATGAATGAATGAATGAATGGGTAGATGATGAGGGAACTGAGCAGTTTCTCCTGTCACGCCCCATGTTGACACTGTGGGAAGTGTCAGAGGGGCACACACCACTCAATTCTAGACACTCAGTAACAGGTCGCATGGGCCCTTCTATAAAGGCTTTGGGGGAACTTAAAGTATTTAAAAGACAAAGATGAGGCAAACAAACTCATTTGTGTGGACAAGAAGCTATTCTGGGAGGACGTTGTGCTGCATTTTAACGAAGTGAAATTTCAAGCTTGTGATTAGCGTTCACTGGCAACATTTCTGCTTTTGCTTCCAGGGCTTAGTGTGGTTTGTGTTTTAAAGAGACTAAAGGTAGGAGAGCCTCTCCCAGCCTCTCCCAATAAAGGTGGCACCAAGGGCCATGGTCTCTGGAGCACTTGCAAGGCCCTGAGCACCACCCAAGGAACCTGACATGTGCTGTCTCACTGAAACCTCACAACAGCCACATGTAGAAAACAGAGAACTAAGGCCTCGGCCAGCTGCCATTCCGCCCCCACAGCCCCCTTCCCTTCCCAGTTGCCGAGGCTGCTCAGAGTGGGTGGTTAGACTCGCCCGGGACACCGCGGGCACCCCTTGGGCAACGTGCCAAGTCAGTCAACTCGTTTTGCTTCTTCTTTTTTTTTTTTTTTTAAAGATGGGAGGGTCGTCCTGCAAAATGTGGGTCAGGGGGCCTCCCGCTCTGGAAAATTGGTCTTGTTCCCTGGCAGCTTGGGAGTTAGCCCAGCCTGCGCGGGTCCAGTTCTGGCTTGGTGTGCTCAGCAAACCGAATGCATGGAGTCCTGGCCACCATGCCCCCGTCTCCACATTTGGTTGCATCCCTTCCCCCAGTAAAGCCCGCACAGGCAAAACAGCATTTCCACATCTGTCAGAAGAGATCCCGCCGGAGAGTTTTATGAGATGTCCTACGATCAGAAAAAAAAGGTCAACTAGGTTCCCCCTCCAATTCACAGAAGACTTATTTTCTTCCCACTTGAGAACAGTTTTCCAGAGACTGGAGTTCTCAGTCTTCTTCTGCTTACAGTTTTTTAGGTAGCTTTATGAAAGTTGTGTGGTAAACCAAGGTTTTTCTCATGTTTTAAGTATTTTTGAGAATCCGCTATTGCCAGACTCTATAAGGGGCATGAGGAATACATCAGTGGCTCAGACTGACTTGGCCTCTGCCCAGGGGAAGACCCACAAGATGAGTGTGGCAATGCAGTGGTAGGGGTAGGGGGAGCACAGAGGAGACCCTAACCCGGCTCTGTGGGGACAGGGGAAGACCTTCAGGCTGGGGTAGCAGTGCAAAGGAGCAGACAGGCCATGGTGGTTCATTGCATGCTTCAACTTGACTGGGCTAAGGAACCCCCAGAATGCTGGCAAAACATTTGTTTCTGGATGTGTCTGTCAGGGTGTTTCCAGGAGAGGTTGGATTTGAATCAGTGACTGAGTGAAACATGCGGCCCTCCCCAATGTGGGCGAGCACCATCTAACTGACCCCTGCTGGACACCCAACTAGAACAAAAAGGCAGAAGAATGAATCCACTCTCTCTGCTTGAACCAAGACATCCACCTTTCTCCTGCCCTCAGATGTGGCTTCTGACTTGGGCTTTTTGAACTCAGGTGGGGACTTTATACCACAAGGCCTCTTGATTCTCGGTCCTGTGGACTCAAGCTGAATTTTGCCACGGGTTTTTCTGAGTCTTCGGCCAGGCAGCAGGCAGCAGGTGATGGGACTTCTCAGCCTCCACGGCCATGTGAGCCAATTCCTAGAGTAAATCGCCTCAGAAATGCCAATATGTGTCTGGTTGGTTCTGTTCCTCTGGGGACCCTGACTAATACGCAGGTTACGGTGGAGCAAAGGGAGTCCCAGCTTTAGCAAAGGGCCAGAGCAAGTGAGGTCCTGACCTCTGCAGGGGTCGGAAGGAAGTTCAGGGACGGCGACCAAAGGGATAAATAAGGACAGAAGCTGTCCCAGGAAAGGCAGGTCTCATCCCAAACGCTGTTCCTGATTTGGGGACAGAAATGTCCCTGGAAAGCAGGCAAACCAAGATGGATCTCAAGCCAATTCTCGGTCCATCCTGTTTGTGGACTTCTCTCGGGTGGGGTGACAGAAGGCAGGGGACTCATGCTGGGTGGCCTGTTGCCCCTTTCAAATCCCTCCAGCCACCCATGGGGGCCTGGGTAGAGAGAGTGTTCCACAAATGTGTGTGCACAAACTTCTACACCATGCCATGTTTATTTGTAAGGCCGTTTCAGGCGCTGGCCCATTTGGTGGCCAGACACCTAGCCTGCCCTTTGGTGTAGCTGACAGTGGGCCAATGGACGGGAGCTGCAGCAGAGACTTGGGGCTGCAGACAATGCAGGCTTTGATGCCAAGTCTGGAATTACAGGAAGACTCTTTACCCAACTCATTCTCTTACCCAACAAGCCAGTAAGACGCGTGACGTCTGGAGGTCAAATGCCTTGATGTTTGTTCCCTCTTGTATTTAACTGAGCTCATGAAGGCCACAGACTCAGGCTGTCAACTTTGCACTTTATTTGAAGCACTTTTCTGCCTACGTTAGTGGCTCCAAGGCCATGCTTACACTGACTTTAAAATGATTTTTACATCTCTATCTTCCTTGGGGTATGCATATGAATAAGAAAAGGTAGGGTGATTTTAATCTCCAGTGCTTTCATTCTCCAAACATAACTACTGAATAAGAAAGATAACTGGAGCTTACAGGGAGCAGCCTTCCTCCCCAGGATACGAGCCCTTGGTCCGCAGCGGGTGAGGGGAAAGGCAGAGCAACCACGCTCACGCTCACGGTGTCCTGCCCACTGCAAGTTTCTCTCTTGTTTATTGTTCTGTTTAGAAGTCTGGGAAGATAGGAGGAAGCTACAAAGATACCTCCAAACCCTTGGTTCTTGCGCCTGGTGGTGGGAAATTGTCGGCATCCATTGCTAACTGCACCTCTACCTGCTGGGGTGCAGGCCCATCTGATGGGACAGGCACCACCGCCCGGGGGCTGTGCCCACTGACCTTGATTTGACAACCACTCCTCCCTGTGACGGGGTGGGAAATGGGAGCTGACAGAGGCGGGGACAAGCTTGGTCCACTGGCCAGAAGCCTCTGCAGGCATCCTCTTCCGGGCAGATACTTTCTCTTTCTTTGGAAAGGTCCCGTTTCAGGCGGGAGGGGACAAAGATGGCTCTGAATGGTGCCATGATCCTAAAGCCAGAGCCTGAGGAGTGTAGGACCCCAAACCCAATCCGTAGAGGGATCTGCAGGCAGAGCGAATGCTGGAAGAGCCTCCAGGAGGAGGTGAGGGGGAAGGGGGAGCACCCCATGGGCGGCCTCCCGCGGTCACCCGCTTTCACTCTCGCCTTCGCCTCATGTTGACCACATGGGGACACGCAGAGCATAATTGGACAAACGGCAGTAGGAAGGGTGCAGACAAGGGAGCAGGTGGTTGCATCGGTGACGGGCGCTAGTGTGGCTCTGAACTTCCTGCTGAGAAAGGAAGACAGAGAGGCAGCAGCTCCTATTGTCACTGAGAGAAGATACACCAATTCTTCAGGGAATCTTTTTTATCCCCCTGGCAACAATTCTTGAAAGAATTTATGTGACAGAACACCCCAGGGGAATATCTTTGTGTTGGGAAGGAGGCCACCAGGTCTGCGGGGCCTTGGAAATTCCAGCTTGTGCCCAGGGGCGAGGGCCAGGCCAGGCCACCCTGCAGACCCAGAGCCCAGGAGGAAGGTGCTATGAGCGCCAGGAAAACAGCGCTTGCTCCCTGGCCTGGACCAGGTGGAAGGGGGGAATTGTAAAGGTCAGAATAAGTGGTCGACATTTCACCTAGGCCCAGAAAGCAGCCCCGGGCCCCTGGGAGAAAGGAAGGAGTCCGGGAAGCCAGTGAGGCTTAAGGACTGAGCTCTTGGGTCACTGTAGGCTCTGGGTCTTAGAGCTGGTCAAAGCTGTGTCAACCAGTGGTCACTGGCACCAACTCAAATGCCAACAGGAATCCCCAATTTGGGGTGTGGTGAAGAAGGAAGCTCTATTTAGAGCAAACAGCTCCAAAATAAATAATACAGCATGGCTGTGAAAACAGCACTGCTGTGGAACAGCTCTGGCAGCCCGAGGCTGCCCCAGGGCCAGGCCCCTCTTCCGCTAGGCAGTTCTGCTGGCAATGGTCCATTCCAAGATGGCCTGCTCCACTCTGCCCTGCCCTGGCCTGCCCTGCGGTCTGTGCGCACTACCCTGGAGAGACGTCTTCAGGGTCTCAGCTGCACACAGGGAGAGGTAACCTGCACTGCTCCATGGTCAGTAAGGCTGCTCATGCCAGCCAGGACCTGGCTTGTAGGGGCAAAAGTCCCCGCCCCGGCCCCTGATTGGTCAGAATAGGGCTGCACTGATTGAACAGAGCTGTCCAGCTCTGATTGGATGGGGTAAGTCTCTACCTTATTGGTTAAAAATGGGACTCCAGGAACTCCCTTATAAGAGCTGACTCAGATGGCACAAACCCAGTGCAGGCA
>PVJD01006554.1:0-96633 GCA_004026545.1 Mormoops blainvillei
GGGAGGGAGGAAGGGAGGAAGAGAGAAAGAAGGAAAAAAGAATCTGTACAAAGACTTTACACTCTTCATAAAAATTAACTCAAATTGGACCACAAGCCTAAATGGAAAACTGTCAAATTCATAGGAAATAACACTAGAGAAAACTTAGGTGACCTTGGATTTAGTGATGACTTTTTAGATATAACACCAAAGGTACAATTCATGAAAAAAAATAAATAAGTGATAAGCCAGGCTTCATTAACATTAAAAAAAAAACACCCTGCTCTACAAAGGACAATAACAGAATAAGAAGACAAGCCACATGCTGGGGAAAATATTTGCAAAAGAAGTATATTAAGGCCTGTGTTCCAAAGTATACAAAGGACTCTTAAAACTCAACAATGAGAATACAAACAACCTTTTTCAAAAGCTGGGTCAAAGGCCTTAACAGATACCTCATCAAAGAAGATAGAGAGATGGTAAATAAGCATAACCATATGACAAGATGCTCCACTTTATGTTACCAGGAAAATGCAACATTAAACGACAATGAGAAACAACTACACGTTTATTACAATGCCCAAAATCCAGAAAACTGACAATAGAGAATCATAGCAGGAAGTAGAGCAACAAGAACTTCCCTTTAATGGCTGTTGCAAAATGGTACAGCCATTTTGGAAGGCAATATGGTGTTTTCTTAAAAAACTAACATATATACTTACCATATCATCCAGCAATGATGCTTTTTGGTAATAACCCATACAAGTTGGAAAATTTATGTCCACGCAAAAACTTGCATACAGATATTTATAGAAGCCTCATTAGTAATTTACAAAGCTTGGAAGCAACCAAAATGCAACAAAATGTTGGTGAATGAATAAGTAAACTGTGGTATATCCAAACAATAGAGCATTATGCAGTGCTAAAAGGAATAAACTTATCAAGTCATGAAAAGACATGGCAGAAACTTAAATGCCTAATACAAAGTGAAAGAAGCTAATATGAAAAGACTGTGTACTACAGGGGTCCCCAACCTCCTGCAGACTGGT
Organism: Mormoops blainvillei; assembly: GCA_004026545.1. NCBI lineage: Eukaryota > Metazoa > Chordata > Mammalia > Chiroptera > Mormoopidae > Mormoops > Mormoops blainvillei. The sequence goes on from PVJD01006554.1 coordinate 1,029, forward strand.
ACCTGTCTGGGCTTTTAGGAACCGGGCCACACACAAAAGGTGAGCTTCCATATATTGTACTTGAATCATCCCGAAACCATCTCACCCACTCTGGTCTGTGAAAAATTGTCTTCCACGAAACAAGTCCCTGGTGCCAAAAACGGTTAGGGACCACTGATGCGCTGTGTGATCCTCACAATATAACATTCTGGAAAAAGCAAAACGATGAGACAGTAAAAAGACAAGTGGTTGCCAGGGTTGGGAAAAGGGAAGGATGAATAAACAGAGCAGAGAGGATTTAAGGGGCGAGAAACTACATTGCATGATTCTGTAATAGTGGATACATAACATTACACATTTTTTTCCAAAGCCATAGAATGTATACCACCAAGGGTGAACCCTAATGTCAGCTGTGGACTTAGGGTGATGATGTATTGGTGTAGGTTAATCAATTCTAACAAATGTACCACTGTGGGGTGGGATGCTGATTTTGGGGAATTCAGTGCATGTGTGGATACAGGGAGTATGCAGAAAATCAGTGTACCTTCTGCTCATTATTGCCATGAACCTAAAACTGCTCTTTAAAAGCACATCTATTAAAAAAAAGAATACTTATGTTGTCTTGCTGTGTAACAACAGAAATTGAACTATGGAACTATATTCTGAAAAGATGTACTCTTTTCAGTGCAGTGCATTTCTGATTATAGGAAAGAATGTTTTCATAACATTTTTATTGAAAATTGATAAATATTTCTTTATCTTGCCAACTCTAACAAATATCTATAGTTAACATTTTCTTTTAGAATTGCACATTAACCTAGTAACTTAAAAACACTTCAATATAACTACTAAATTTATCATAATTACAACTCAGAGATTATAGGATTACATTTATATGTATACATATGTGTATATATACATATATACATATACATACATACATATATACACATATATTTGTACACACACATCATTCACTTACAAACAAAAACAAGAATAAAATTTAGCCAAATAAGAGAGCAGTAGATAAAATACATAAAGAAGAATAGAAGGTAAAAAATATAGTTCTGCAATTTACTTTCATCTGGACAGTCACACCATGTTGTGTTCTTTCTGAATTGATACTGACAAACAATAGAATAGGATAGTTTGCAGGTGAAGATTTCTTCAGATTAATGGGATAAACTCCCAATCTTTTTTAGATCTTTAATCTGCTAGTAAATAGTTCTGTTAGCTGAGATTTATATCAATCCTAAACCTTAGGCTTTAAATTCTGTCAAGTAACTCAATTGCTGCCTGACTTTCCTGAAATTCACTTCCTCCAGACAACACATATAAAAAGACGTTAAAGCCACCAGAACCAGGGGTCTATGAAATTTAAAACCACCAATTCACCTATATAACATATGAAAAATAATTATTAAAAATACAGCCTAAAAGACTGTGTTAATGAGAAGAAAAATATGAAATATAAATTCTTATTTAGGTGACATTTCTTTATGGAGTAATTGCTTCTAAATTATACCAGACTTTCTACTTATTTGTCAACTGGGGTGTATGGATCAATGCATTTCTTAATTGCGTGAGACAGACATACAACTCATTATTAAGATAGGTGAGATTAGAAGTCCATAATTTTTTTCTCCTCTTACTGTTCATAATATAAATAATAACACATTCTGAGGGCAAAGTAAATAATCGAGAATAGTTAGCAACCCTAATATTTGTGTCGATTGCTCATTTTCCCAGCTTAAAGTATTCCAGCATAGAGTGTCTCGCATTAACTGTGGTTAACAAAACAATTTACATATTTGTAACAAAAATATTTTTAATGCACTAAAAATGAATTACTAGAAAATTAACTGTAAAAGGATATGCAAAATAAAAGCTCAAATTTATCAATAAATTCAATAACCTCCCAAAAATGTTTTCTAATAAATATAATAAAAATATAGGAAAATTGAAAAGAATTAGTAAAAATATTAATGTTGTTTATTGTAAGTGTGCTTGTAGGAAGTTAATAAAAAAGAATCACTGTCACATCACAACTTATTGTCATAAGTAGATATTGCTTATAATTTAAATAATTATCTTTAAAGCACCTATAAGCATACTTTTAAAATGAGTATATCAATGTTAAAAGTCTTTAATGTGACAGATTATGGTGCTTCATCTTGCTTGTTAATTTATCTAATGTAGGTTGGATTGAGAATATAATTCTTAATGATATTGTTAACAATGTTCATAACAGAGAAACCAATTTTACTGTTATGCTGATGGAGATAGAAGAATAATTTTAAAGAAATGTTTGGAAATTTAAAATATTTATTTTTAGTTTTTATTTAAAAAGTAAGCAAGAGTGATGCTCTGTTTATCATGTCTTGGTTATTTATTAGCTTTCTTAGAAAAGAAGGCCAGAGATGCACTAGAAAAGATAAGTAAAAAATAATACTTCCTACTTATTAAACATATCTGTGAGGTCCAAAGAACTTATCCAACATATTAAAGCAGAAATGTACCTTAGAAATCGATTATTTCAAGTTGTTGTTTTTTTCAGATGAGAAATATCTCCTAACCAGTAATATAATTTTTCAGCACTAAGTACCTGTGGAAGATTGTTTTTCAAGATAAATGCTGCATTTTCTCTCCTTTGCAATGGAAATTGCCACTCCACCCATCAACAGGGAGAGTCTATTTCTCTCACACTGAATATGGGTTTACCCTGTGACCTGCTTTGACAAAGAGGACGAGGCAGAAATGACTTCGGAGAATAGTTATTAAGACGTGTTGCAACTTCCGTTCTCGCCTTCTTAGGAAGCCTTAGCCACCACATACAGAAACCTAGACTGCCATACTAAGGAGGTTAGATGGAATTACGTACCCTGAAGAACAGAAGAACACAAAGTGATAAGACGAGAGATTTTGAAGGACAACGGGCTATGAGTACAGACAGAACTCAGCATTCCAGTCATTCTAGCTGTAGGGTCAGACACATAGACCATAATACTCCCTCAGTCTCTATGGGGAGCAGAACAAAATCCATCCTTGTTAAACCCTTCCCAAATTCCTAACTGCAGGAGAAAATAAACTGACTGTTGTTTCAAAGCACTAAATTTTGGAGCGTTTTGCTATTCAGCAATAAATAACTGAGACTATTAGAGCCCATGAGGTAAGCAATTAAAAGACAAATAGGAGATGGCATCCAATTATAGTATATAGTTTAGTGGTGGCTGGTGATAAATTCACACACAATTACCTTAAAGAATGTTATAAGCACCGCATTGGTGTGAATTCCAAATATCATTGGAAGAGAAGTTAGGCGAGTTAGGAATAGATCAGCAGATATATTAGAAAAGGGATGATAGTGGAGCCAAATTTCACTCAGTCTTTCATTCGCTCACACTCGCATTAAATATTTAAAGTTTTTATTTATTTATTTTCAGAGAGAGGGGAAGGGGGAGGGAGAGAGGGAGAGAGGGAGAAAAACATCAATGTTTGAGAGAAACATCTATGGGTTTGCCTCTCACGCAAGCCCCAACAGAGGACCAGGCCCACAACCCGGGCATGTGCCCTGACTGGGACTGGAACCCTCATGTTTTTGGCATACAGGACGATGCTCCAACCAACAGAGCCACACCAGTCAAGTCCATTCATTGTATATTTAAAGGGTACATCACCTGTGCATTGTGACAATATATAGAGTGAGAAATTTTATGCTCTGTTCACAAAAGAAGTTATGTTCTAAAATTTAGATTGAATAACCCTGTAAAACTGGTTGAATATGAATTCAGAGAATTAGAGAGGGTGCAAATCATAGACAAATTTGAAACTATTCCATAGACTTTAGGCTTTTGTCTTTGCAAAATGGGAAAACAATTTAGAACATTAATCTTGGAAGAGATCATTTGAAACATAAAGAATGAAAAAAATAATAGTATGGGCTTTTCTGAGAAAGGATCAACGGTTTTTGGTGGTTGATTTGATCTACTACAGGAAGAAGATTGATGAAATCATAGAATATGCCATAAATTATAGATTCTGTTTCGTTTTAAAATTACTCATACAAAATCCACATGCTAGATTTTAATAAATGCATAAAATCAGTTTAATTTTAACTTTCCTAATTTAATGACTCCTAAACTACTCATTTGTAAGTCAATGATTGTATAAAACTCCCACTGGCAATAAAAATATTGGATATTTCTTTAACATGAAATGAAGTCTTTAATATGTTTTGGGGCAAAGAAAACTAGAAATTAATTTTTAAGCACTTTTTATATTTTAAGATTTATTTTATTCAACTGTAAATCATTCTCATATTTAAGATATATGGAATATAAAAAACAATCATTCATCTTTTTCTTATATAAAAATAAGCTTCAAGTTAGATATAGAAGAATTATGACTCTAATTTTCCTTTTCACGAGTTAATATACTAAACAATGAATCATTCATGGAAGTACTACACTCCTAATGTCACACATTTACAGTGATTTTTGACATATAATAAATGAAGTTTGCTTTTAGGAAGAATGGCATATTGAAATCATTGAAATTGTGTTTTTACTCAATATAAGTTTAATTATGAAGAGAACTCTAGTTTCTAACTGAGACAAAAGAAACTATCCATCATTTTGCAAATTTTATCAGTTTATGGTTTAATCAAACCAAACCATTCCCTCTTGCATAACATAAAATTTTAAACAGAATGTAAAATTCTAACAAAACTCCAAAGTAGACATGATCATGGATTTAGAATATATTTGGTTCAACTTTCAACCTTCTCTATGATGAAAACTGTGGCACTATCAGGATATTATTATTTCCAGGGAAAATCTATTTCACAAACTAATAGAAATACTGATAAGGTATTCTTTTAGTCTATGTAATACCTTTCTCTTATAATCCTTTTTCATTATTTATAGTTACACAATTTAATATATTTAATTTCTTTTTTACAATTGCACCCACGTAATTACATTCCACTGAAAATACTTTCCCCTCCAGCTTTATTGAGATATAATTTACATAATACATCATGTGAATTTAAGGTATACATGGGTTGATTCGATATATCGTAAAATTATTACCACCATAGCTTTGGCTAATACCCTTGTCTTGTCACATAATTAGCATTTCTTTTTTGTAGTGAGGATGTTTAAGATCTAGTCTCTTAGCAACTTTCAAGTATATAATGTATTTTTTAATTAGGTGAGTGGTTTTATTTATTTATTTATTCAATTACTGTTGATATTTGATACTATTTTATATCAGTTTCAGGTATATGGCATAGTGATTAAACATTTATATAATTATGAAATGATCCCCATGGTAAGTCTACTACCCACTTGACACCATACATGGTTATTACAATAGTACTGACTGTATTCCCTCTGCTGTAATTTACATCCTTGTGACTATCGTATAACTGCCAGTTTGTACTTCTTAATCCCTTCTTTCTCACCTAGCTCTCGAAGCCCCTCCCATCTGACCAACATTAGCTTGTTCTCTGTATCTATGAGTTTGTTTCTGTTTACTATAATCATCGCGCTATGTATTGAATCCTTAGAATTTATTCACATTCTAACTAGAATTTTATACCCTTTGGCCAACATTTCCCTATTTCCCCCCACCTCTATCTCCTGATAATTACCACTATACTCTGTTTCTAGGATGTCCAGTTTTAGATTTCACATGTAAATTTCACACCATATATGTCTTTCTCTGTCTGGTTTATTTCATTTAACATAATGTGCTCAAGATCTCTCCTTGTTGTTGCAAAAGGCAAGATTTCCTTCTTTCTCATGAGTGCATAATATCTTTTTGTATGCATATCACAACTTCTTTATCAGACCTTGCTTCTGAAGCATAGATTGAGTATAGTTCACATAACCACTTAAATCTGGCCCTTCAACAGCTGAATTATGCATGTTTCTACTAATTAAATTGTTCTGTAATAAACTTTTCAAAATGTAATGTTCTTATGAAGAATGGAACACTAACTAAAGTCACATGCTTAAAAGTGTTTTGATAATATGTGTACAAATAATTAGTGATCAGTGTGTACAAAAACAGTAAGTTAACACTCATAGGATGTAAACAAAGAAAAAATGCTTAATGATTCAGGTTTAGAGAAGGGTAAAATTTATTTTATATGACCTCTGATGAAATATAATGATTAAAAACATATTTTCAAATTCTCCCCCTGTATTTGCAATAAATTAGTCTGCAACAGTAACTAGTATCAACCCAACATTCAATATAAGTAAGAGGTAGGCAGTATTATTAAAGATATCAACAAGCTTTGGAAGACTGAAAATATCTATAGAAGCAACTAAAGTTGAGAAGGTTCAATAGTAAGTGGTTTTAAGAAAGAAAAGAAGTCGTTGATACAGGCAACATGTTGATAAAGCTCGGAATTAAGGGCACCAAGTATCATTGAAAGTAAGGTACGGGGGAATCATAAGAAATTGATTGAAAGGTCTAAGGACAATTAGGCCCCTACATTTTTTTCTGACATTTCAGTCTGTGACCAGCAGTCTTCTTTCCCTCCAGCACCACTGCCCCATCTTCTAACAAGAAACTGGAATTTGCTAAACTATGAATCATCTAGACCCAGGAATGAAAAATAACAGAGGATAGGGTGTTACGTTTTAGAGAAAACAGGCATGTTAAATAAAAGCCAACTCAGTGAATGGTGGCTAGGCAGCCCCCTTCTGCTGCACGTCTCCAAGAGCACCAGAATATTTCTCAGACTTCTGCCTCATCCTCTTCCTCTCTGACTCTCCCATTCAAAAAAAAAAAAAATGAAGTGGGGCGGGGAGGATACTACCACACAGGAAAGTGGTGGTTTCTTTGTAGAATCGGAGCAATGTCCGTATATTCTGACGTCTGTCTACATTCCAACGAAGTAACTAGGTTCCCATCAGCATGCTCCGTGGAAAACCCACCAGCCGCTTCATAAATTTCACCAATGGACACAGAGCTGGAATCAATTACTTGGTGTTTCAGTTTTAAATATGTTTGCAATAGTAATAATCACAAACCATTTAAAAATAATTTAATATGAAAGATAAATACTTACACAGGAAGTGGGGGAGGAGGATCAAAAAGAAGATGAGAAACATATAGGAAAGAACAAGATGGAAATATAAAAAAATATTTAAAAAGTATAAATGACATAATCAGATAGATATTGATATTGTTCATGAAACCAGAGTAAGATTGTGTGATGAAGAACATAGAAAATAATGATCTGTCAGATATTAAATACATGACAGAGATAAAAAGATGTCAAGTCCTAAATTCTAAGTGATTTGTAGAATATGAAAGGAAAAGATAAAGGAATTAACAATGAAAAGTATAAAACCTACAGTAATCCTATATTCAACTAATAAGAATTATAGGAATTGAGAACAGAGAAACCAGAAGGGAATAAATCAAATAAATACAAATAATTTCCCCAGAATTATGAACATAAGTAACCATGTTGGGATACATCACTGAGTATCCTGCCAACGAGTTTTAAAAACCTACATATATATGCAATTACATTGTTAAGAACTTTCACAGCAACAGAGAAATTTCGAGAATGAGAAGGAGATAATTTAAAAATGTCAGTGACTAAGAATTGTAATAGCATTCTCAGCAGCAAAGGTAGATGAAAGAAGACAGTAAATACATTGCCTTCAAAAGCCTGGAAGGAAATCAGGTCCAACCTTCCTAAACTGATATTTCAGTTAGGTACACAAGGTCTTTTTTTGTTTGCTTCTTTTTGTTCTTTAAAGACAAGAAGTATCTTTTGTTTTATTTTCAGATAATCTATATCTTAAAAACTTTGCTACATGTACAGTTTTCCTCTTCACAAATTTAGAAAAACTTTGCTCAAAATTTTTTAAAAAATCAAGAAAGAATAAACCATGTGATCGGAATACAGGAAGTCCAATAAGAAGAGTGATAAAGCAAATTTCCTGGATATGAGGCCGTATCACAGGACAAAGTATTTCAAGAGAGAGATCTCAGTGGGGGTGGGGTCTGGGTGTGTGGAAGAGTTTGGTAACAATTATTAACTCTAGAAAACAAGAAATAATTAAAGAAAATATAACTGCACTTGAAACGCCACTGGAAAGTATTTTCAATATCACCATTATAAAAATGCTGCAATGGTGCACTAGGAGGTAAGAAACTGGGAAGATATTTATAGGGCTTATAAACAAGAGGAAAGAAGAATTAGAAGAGCAGAATGCTGTTTTTTTGAGTTCAGTTGTAAACTTTAGTTTTATTGGGGTGTTTACTAATTAACAAAAAATGATAATTTTAAATCATGGAATATTGGGTAATTTAAACTACCATTTTGAGTAAAACTGAAAATCTAAAAAAAATTTTAATGGGCTTAAATTTTTTTAGTACAGTTTGCAGCAAAATAAAGTGAAAAGTACAAGAGTTTCCATATACCCCACCTTAAGAATTCTCTTTTCTGTCTGAAAAAAATATTTTTAAAAGGTCTCTTCTAAGACACCAGAGACTTAATAAGATAGTGAAAAATTACTAGACCATGATGTAGCAAAGGAGAAATACTGAGAAGTAAGTGCGGTTTCGTGGCTGTCCTCCACGTAGGAATATCTTTCCCGAAGGCTGAAAGGCCTGAGCTCTTTGAAATCCCCCGAGGCATCGAGCTATAGACATTTAGTCCAGGGCCTGCTGGGTGGGAAATAAGGGTAGGCGCAAACTCTAGGAGTATGGATGAATCAGAAGTATGCTCGATCTTACAAGAACTGTACCCAAATACCAAATTATCTGTATACAATTTCCCATCTGCTATTATTTTCCCTGTGTCTGAAAAAAAAAATTCCATGAAAAATTTTAAGGCAATTCTGCTGGCAGTAGATTATCTCAACTCCTTTAATTAAAATTTGAAAATGTCATTACTTTACTTTCGAAAGACATTTTCACTAAAAATAAGGTTATGGTTCGACTCTTTTTTCTTTAGTACTTATACATTGTATTCCCATTGTTTCTGGCTTGGATGGTTTCCGATGAGAAGTCTAAGGCATGGTCCCCCCAAGGGCTACAGCCAGTGCTCCATTTACTGAGAAGCCTCTTTCCTCTGGTAAGAGAGCACACTATCCCCAGCCTGTGTAAACTCTGGGATTTGCTCTGCCTATTTCCAGCATATGCTTTTGCAAATCTTGTGGAACTACATTATAACATTTGATTCTAATTATACAAATTCATGACATATGACTCCCTCATTTTTTTGAAGATCATTTCAATTTCTCTTTATTTTTCTCTTTGCATTTTCTTCTCTGTGTGTATTTCTCCCCCTCCGTTCCTTCTTCCCAACCAAATATTCCCCTGACAAGCCTTGTTACCCCTTACTTGGCATATAACCCATCATTCTTTTGTCTGGTCAAGGGAAGAATGACAGGGCTACCTTTGCAATGGGCACTCTTTGTTATGCCTGTTTAGTTACGATTAATAGTGTTTTTCTGTAGGTAAGTTGTATGTACAGAAGAAGAGCTCTAAGGCAGTGTTTCATACCCATCCATTGCATCTCAAGATTTTGGCATATTCAAGATTAGTAAAAGAGGAAATGGTACTATCTAGTTAAGTGCTAAGAACTGTGCATAACCCTTAGCCCACATTGCCTTGCAGATGTACTTTTTAAGCCTGATATGAAGAATGTTAAATAATAGAAGAGAGCAAATTGGAAAATCATAGAATTCAAAAATATTCAAAACAAAGTTTAAGAAATACATTGTTTTTCCTTATGTTACTTAGTCATGTATGTTATGTGTCATCAAGAAAAAAAAGGAAAATCTCACTGTTCAAGGGAACAACTGAAAATACTATTCAGAATGGCGATAGTAATACATTACCTGGACCTTCCTCACTAAGCTTGGTACAGCAGGAACTCAGGTCTCTAGGCGGAGAATGGGTCTCTACTCATGAAACAAAATTGACTATGGGAAGATCAAGGCTGGATATTCCCTGCTCTTCAGAGCAAAACTTGTTTAATATTGCAAACTGGAAAAATATTAACTCTTAACATTAAAGAAATTTATATAAATATTTCAAATTTCTTTACATTTCCCCTTAGCACGTATGGTTAACTTTTCTGTTGGAGTTTTTCAACAGCCATTAGAACATTCACCGGTAAAAACACTTTATTACCTTTTTGTAAGAAAGAAAAATACAATGTGAAGGTCCTAGCCAATCTATCATTGTTTTTGTGAAGAATAAACTAAATTTCATAGGAATACATCTTTGAATACCCAGTAGTCTGTCCAAAATTTCACACTTTATTTTTTCTACTTGAATGCTCACATCAACTTCTGTATACCTACAAATCTAGGATTTTTAAGCACAAAAACTAATTTTCAATGTTCTGTATTTAGACATCATTAAAGGCATATGATTTTTTGTTTTATATTATAAGAAAAAACAGTAAAAAAAGTAGTATTACTATAATTTTAATATTTACTGGGTTGCCTTTTGCCTTTCATGATTCACTTGGGTGATTTTGATTTCTAGGGTAACTACAGGAGAAGTAGTCAGGGATCACATGTACCAACACTTCACTATAAATTAGACCTGGATCTTGCTAAATGATCATTATTTCTGTCTAATATCGTGCAAGCTACCTAGCTTGCACAGAAGGTCAGAAAGCATTAAACCAAGTCTGGATTTTGCACAGAGTGAAATGTGGAATGACATAACACCTAACAGAGTCAGCTGTGATTCAAGGTAACTGATGTGCAAGAGCCAAGTTATCAACTCTCTGAAATTGAACTAGGCTGAATCAATTTGCTTTCTCTGAGGCAACCAAACCAGCAAGGAGACTATAATTCAGTATCCCAAACATGGACATGAATGGACTCTACATGGAATCTAACTTCAGGACAAATATCTATAGGCAAGAGCAAAGCATCCAAATCTCACTCTAGTGAACAAATAAATGTTTGACAACTGAATCATGTTGGAAAAAAAGACAGTATTTTATATAATACTTGATTAACTTTCTACCTATTTTTTCTTTGTAAAAGTAATACTTTTGCTTTCTGAATTTCTGTAAGTGTAATCAGGTGCTTTAAACTGGGTTTTTATAATGTGAATATTTAGAACATTTGAGTTGCATAATAATAAATAGAGCTGAGGGGAAATTTAGCCTATATGGAGAAAGAGAAGCATTCTCCTCAGTATTCTATTAACAACTCTTACTTGGACAGGTACTAACTTAATGATTTGTATTACAGTATTATTCACAAGAAATGACTAATTGTAAGTAGACCAATAGAAGTTGTTAATTATAGGTCAATGACAAGAGTATTGTATGTGTGTTATTAAACAGAACCCTTTAGCCTCGTGGTAGTCACTGTACTGAGGATTTATTTATATCACTCTGTAACTATTTATGATGATTTGAATATTAAATGAGCAAACTAAATAAAGATATTGCCTATGTAAGCTCACTAAAAATAGTATTATGTAGATTCACATAAAGACAATACAATGAGAAAAATACAGTAATTTAGCTTCAACCAAGAAAAAAAAATAGTTGTAAATTATTGGTAGTTTATAAAATATGTGTTTATATAAATTCAAGCTGAGTAAGAAATTTTTATTACTTCTAATACATAATTTGTTTCAGAAGGAAATATATATGGATTTTACTTGAATATATACCTTGTTATTTAGACAGAGTATAATCCCTCCTTACAGGAAAACAATGCAGATACCTCTTCATGACAAGGCAAAAGGAATTATCCTCAGGTGATGTCCTACCTCTTCTCATGGATTCTATGACAGTAACTAGGATATGATCACAGCAAAACTCAGCATGGAACATGTTAAGCCTTATAATTCCCTTATAAGATTTGAACCACAAAGATCTAGACCACAGAGGAGCTAAAAAGATTGACCAGCATGTACCCGCAGAAGCCAAGAGAGTATCCTTGATACTGATTTTTGAAGGTATGTGATCAAGGGGACAAGAACATAAAACTAAGAAAGAGTTTATTAAATTGGGAGACTCAGAATACAGATTTTCATACCCTGACAAGGACCCTAGGTGATGATGAAAATTTGATGCTAGGTTGACTTCTAGCAATAGCTCATAACAAGCAAAACTGAAATGACTACAACTTCAGGTGCAAGTTGAGATTTTAAAAAATCAAGGAAGTAGGGAATATTGGAGTGGATATATTATATGAGGATAAGTATCCCACCAAAAGATTTGTTTGATAGGAAGGTCCAGAATATTCACCATTATCATATTACTAGAGATGTGCTAAAGAGGGGGTCCCCAGCATCACTAAAGAGAGGGTCACCTGCAGGACATGCAGCAGTGGCTTTGTGCTGCAGTCGAGGGCTGCTGGTACAAGAGGACAATGCACTGCTTCACCTGCGGTTACCAATGGAGATGAAAGGATCTGAAGCAGTAGACATCAGGCAGCAGTGCGTAAGTTACAATAGCCAGGACATCATTATTATCATAATGACCAGCAAGGTTGGATTGCAAGACAAGGAGGTTTTGACCTACAGGGGGCTGTGGAGATGATTACTAAAACCTGGAAATCTTATGGGAAGAATAAAAAGTTAGTAAATAAGGATTAAAAAAAAAAAGTGTGGGTGAGCATGAAGCTGCAGGTATTTTCTCAACAAAAATGCACAATTTCTTGGACATTTCCCAGATCTGAACCACTGTTCTCTGTCCTGTTGAAGAAATTACTGAGTCCCCACAACAAAGAACTCTACAATATTACATTAGTTATTCCCCTTTTCTTTCCTATAGTTAACTGTGTACTGGTAAAAAGAGATTACTCAGACATGCTGAAGTCTATTAGATGCAGGGTCTGGGTTGATATAAATACCTGGAGAACTAAACTGTCATTATGGCTCCCTGTTAGGGCCAAGATCATTTAAAAGTGGAATCCTAACCAAAGTCCAGCTGACTATTATTACACTGGGTCTACAGTTATCTTTCCTCAACCCATGAATGTATATCTTGAATTGAGAGGTTTTTCAGTTAACATAGTCCCCACCTGGGATCATGGGCTGTATGCCATGAGAGCTATCACAGTGGAAAAGGTTAAGTCGGAGTCTCTATGACAGCTTTACCACAGAGGCAAAATAATAAATAAAAGACAAGACTGCATCTTGGGGAAATGGAGAAGATTAGTGCCACCTTTAAAGATCTGAAGGATGCAGCAGTGGTGGTACCTATCATATCTGTGTTTAATTTACCAGTGTAAGTCCCAGAGAAAGTAGGTGGAGATGAGAGAATAGTTGTAGACAATCACAGTCTCAACCAAACATTAGTGTTGAGAGCATCTTGCATGCCAGGGATGCTATTGCTGCTGAAGATTAGTTCATCTGTTTCTTTCATTATCAATTAAATGGATCATAAAGGTTTATATTTATATAAAATAGAAAAAATACATACTTGCAGCTTTGCCTCAGGACTATGTTAAGACTCCACAACTCTTTCTTGAGATAATTCAAAGATGTCTAGATCATCTGGACATTCATAAAACACCACACTGATTAATCACCCTATTGGAACCATGTTGACCAAACGAGATGGTCAAGCGGTGTCTTATATACTGGAATTTTTGTTATGATATACCTAGAGAGTTGGAAATAAACCGTATAAACAGTAGCTATTATCCGCTTCAGTAAAATTTTAGTGACCTATTATTCAGGGCAACCCAGGACATCCCCTCCAAAGTAAAAGACAATTTGCTTTATCTTACATCTCCTTCTACAAAAAGAAAGACTGCTTCTCTTTAGAGTCTATAGGCAACACATAACACTAGTAGAATCACTGTTCTGGTACATACAGTGAGTAAGACCAAAGACTTCCCCTACTGAGTGGGGTCAGAAGAAGAAAAGGACATAGTACCAGGCTCAGTCCTAAGCCTTTCAACTCAGACCATAAGAACAAGCAAACCTGCTGTGATGAAGGTGTCAATGGTGAAAACTGATGCCATGAGGAACTTGCAGTAAACTCTAGTAAGAGAATTATAGTATAGGGCCCGGGAGGTCATGAAAAAGTTCTTGCCATCTAAGAAGATAATTGCACACTTCTTGATAAAAGTTCTTAGCATGTTACTGAGCCCTGTTAAAATTATGCACTTGACCATAAGAAATCAAATGAAAATGAGTTTGGAGATGACCATTACAAAAGACATTCTATTTATACGCCAAGGCATAAAATTCAATTGAGCAGAACTGCATTACACTCAAGTTAGAAATGATATATTAAGAATCAAACTCAAGTTAGATGAAAAGGTATGTGTAAGCTATATTAGCAGGCAGCCCAGATGTTCAAGAAACAACCACAGTTTCATAGCAGTTCCCTCAGCTCGTACTTGCAGATATATAAGACATTCCACATAATCTGTTGGGAAAAAAGATACAGCCCAAGTTTGGTTTACAGATAGGTTGTTTCAGTAGGTGCAGACAAGCCAAAAATAAATGGCGGTTAGATTAAAGGTTACTCAGAGATGGTTTTAAAAGAAGTGATGAAGAAACATCTTCCTAATAGGTATAGTTTTGGGAAAGTGCATCTTTCCATTAATTTTGCATGGAAGGATAAATGACCCAGGTGTAGGATATATTTAGATTCATAGACTGTGGCAATAATACTGGGTAACTGAAATGCAAACATTTGAAAACCTGGAGATAAGGAGACCGTGGGTAAAAAGCATGATTGTGGACATATGGAGGGGGGAACAAACTGCAAGGTCTCTGAATCACTTACTGTACTAATACCCACCATAAAACAACAATCATGGGAGAGTTTAGCAGTGGGAAATTGTAACCCACTACACAATTCTTTTGACAGTATTTCTGTAAGTGCTAATTCTGAATAACACGTAGCATGTAGATGAACAGCCTGTTTCTGTAAGAATCCAGGAACTAATTTCAAAAGATACAGACCCCTGTCCTACCTTCATTCATCACAGTTCCAGGATATTTGCTGACCTACAGCCATGGAGCCAGGAAAACATGAAGCCAGGATGACTAAACCAGGATGAAGCACACCAGACTGTCACTTACCTTATTGGAATGGACTGTGCTTGTCTGCACGTAGAGAACTTTGCAAACTCGTCCCTTGACCACTCTGTCCTGTTTCCCTCTTTCCCCTTATAAAAGAAACAAAACAAAACCCCTGTCTCTACAGACAGGTGGAAATGGGCTTTAAGACATGTGCCCTCCATCTTCCAAATGGCCAGCACCTGCAAATAAACCACTTTCCTTTACATCAGTGCCTGCCTCTCGAGTATTGGCTTTTATATTGGCTGATAGCTGGACCTACATTTTGGTCACTAAGCCACTAAATAATTGAGTAGCCAAAACAAACAAAGACAACATAAAAAAACCCCACTCATTTAGTTGATATCAGCCGGCATTGTTCAGTGGACACTCCAATGATAACCAATAATATCCAAAAAAGCATCCACTTGACCTTGAAAGGGATGAGGGAGTAGGTCCATTAACTATAGGAACCATTGGTCATATCACATACTACAACAAACAGAAATAGCTGACCCGATAGAGCCTGGGATGGCATGCTCAGATATACAACTGAAGCATCAAGCACTGAATTTACATTTTGCAAAAATGGCTGATGTATTCCTGGTTTCGGGATATAAACTAAATCAAGAGACACCCAAATGATACTGTGTTCCCAGTAGATACAAATATATGGGTCTAGGATTCAAAGGTACAAAGTTGGAGTGACTCCACTTATTATCCCAGCTTAGGAAATTTGTGCTCTTCATTCCTGCAACTCCATGTCCTGCAGTATTAGATGTTCCAGATTTCCAAAACGGCATACTCTTGACATTGCAATCTCCAGTGATTTCACTGGCTTCCAAGATATAGTTGATGTTTGAGCACTTTGAACTCCACAAAAATGGTGATAAGGAACAATTAATTCTAAACTGGTAACCTCAGAAGTCTTCAAAATATTGTATTAATTTAAGCTAGAGTTTGGTTATCATTTATTACTAATAAGGTCAAATATGAATGACCACTGGCTTAAATCTAGTAAAAGTAGAGAGAAAAGGGATGACTCTTTTCTCTCCTCAGAAGCTAAGAAGCTAAGGCTGCTAGCCTCTGCAATGTGTGTGTGTGTGTGTGTGTGTGCACTAGAGGGATCAGGGTAAGAAATTTTGTGGCTTCAGTGACCTTACCTATTGTGAGGCAACCCTCAATATCTTACTTATTGAGAATTTAAATACTTTAATTTTTATGTATGAATCTCTTAACTTAGGTTTTCCATTTCAATGTGTGTATAAGGAAAACTATTCTAGAAAAATGTTAATATGCATGAGTTAATATTTTTCTATGTCTTTTTTCTTGTTATACATATTTAAAAGTAAAATTTTTTGTTTCAATTATAAGGTGCTGATAATAAAGCATAGTGAAAATAAAAACATGAGATATTTTCCACTAACTTCCCACTTCTGATAGGCTCAGCCTTCAATATTTTTGTATTCACATAGAATTAAAAAGCCCTTGTAGCACTCAGGACCTAGGGCAGCACTTGTCCTTGCAACAGAAGTTATATAATGTGTCCGACCTTCAGTGACATTATCTATTATTTGGAAGAGTCAGCTTTAGTGACAAGATAACTTTATTAACTATTCACAGAGATTTGATTAACTCAAAGACTATAATAGTAAGTGAGGCAATACTTGGATTTTTCTAAAATGTTCTGCTTGACCATTATGGTAAAAATCCATTACTAGCAAGGAAAGCAGTAAAAGTTTATTTATTTTAACATTAATTATCCAAAAACAAGTCAAACATGAGTTGGAAGACAAGAAATAATGCAGATGCTGCAGAATAATTTCACTAATTGATTTGGCTTCCAATAATGTGGTAGAGTTGTTTCAATTCCCACCCAAACAGAATGACCTATGGGCTTTGTTATCTTGAGAGAAACATAATTATCTGCTGCATTTGCAGCCTCATGGCTTATGAAGATGGATTGAAACTTGTGTGAACTTAGGAAACCATACTTAATGATTTAACACTTTTGTGAGATTTAAAAAAAAAGAACTCAGTGGCAATTCTTTAACCTTAGAACTCTGAGAAAAGAAAAATTTTTACATCAATGTTAATCCAAAAAGAACCAATTAAATTTAACCAGAATGTTCAAAGCCACTTATAAATTATTCTCTCTTTAGGCTAATAGTGAACAATAGGAAGGAGAACAGCATACACATCTCCACAACACAGTCTATTTTATGCATATTATTTGCATATTATTTTAAGCAAATAATTTGTTCATTCTTGTGGTTCTCATGCAATGGTATATAAGGTTCTAATTCAGCTTTTAAAAGTAAATCCTAAAGGATTCAAATTAATCATATAACATAGCTTTTAAACATCACTTTTATTGTCTGCTTTACTATAAAACATCCTTAACTTGACATTTTTGTGACAAAATTTTTTCTATATTGTAGATAGTTTCTGTATTTAGATAAAATCACCCAAATTACAGTAATTATTAAATAACATAAAACCACTTAGATTACTGAGATATAACCAATGGTTTGTACCATAGAGTGATTAATTTTACAGTACCTCGATCAATATTGAAACCAAACAGTCTGGCTCAATACATGGGAACTGAAGTCCCGGTGCAGCACACCTTTAAGATAGGCACACTAGATGGTAATGATACGGTTATGATAGGTCTGGGGTAGAACATCAGATTTTGAGATTTGCTTGCTCAGATATTCGATGAGCTTTCGTTAACATTTTGACAGGGAATGTGATGCTAGTAACCCATGGTATACGGTAGAATGAAAATCATCCAAATTGTTGCAGGTTTTAGCTCAGGATGTAGCACAGATGAAAAGGGAGCTGTGAGAGTGAAGTGGTTATGGCATTTAGTCACTATGGTGACACATGAATGGCGACAATGGGTGACTATAAAGTGTTTTGGGATGAACGTGTCGCCTGCTTCTGACTGCCCTTAAGAGCATACCGAAAAGGAAAATAAAATCTGAAATATTTGAATTTCCAAATCAGGGCCCAGGTCTCAAGCACAGGATCAGAAAACTTTTGTGGGGCCTTGAGGAAAGCCCCTGAAGTGACAGGACAGACAAGCATGAGGATCAAACCCAGAGCCTGGTGGTTGATACTGGAGATGCTAAACCACTTAAATAAGCTATCAAAAAGGATCACATGCTAATGTAAGTAGGATGTTTATATACAAATGGAGTTTTTTGAGACTTGGGTTGGAGACACTGATAGAGATTCAGATGAAATTGAGAGCTCTGATATACAATTTTTCTTTGAAATTTGCTGCCCATCAGAAGTAAAACCAACCCCTTCTCCTTAGAAGAGATCAGACTTTTCTTGCATTAAAATAATCAAATTTTCAAAAACATTCCCTCAGGTAAATGTCTCAAAACAAAAATTTATTCTATTGCTACCTTGCATTCATTTCAAGCTCACACTAAGATTTAGATGCCAGCATATCTCAGAAAGTCCTGGACCTTCTCAAGGAGAAGATAGCTTATAAGAGTTGTAAGGAATTTCTTTTCTATATAAGCAAAATTCTTAGAGACAAGAATTGTGATGGATTATAAGAAAATTCAACCACTGAACATAAAGTATGCTTGTCATTGGATATGGCTAAGTGTAATGCTGCTGGTTTTCTCCCCTAGGGTTTTGGAGATGTAATGCATGGGGAGTGGTATTAACAGTCTGCTAGACTGGCTAATTAAAGTCTGGACTTAATAGTAGCCCACAACTTTTTGTCTCATAAGTGTGGTCAGAGAACCAATTGGGAGCATGAATAGAGAGCTTGCCATGCAGAATCTCAGATCTCACACTATATCTACTGAATTAGATTCTGCGCTTTAACAAGCTATCTGAGATTTGTACACTTGTTAAAATTTGAGAAGCACAACTCTTCAGTCAGTGAGTTTCCTGGTCATCTTGGAGAGGAAGGAGTGCTAAAAATCAGAAATCATAGGTGTTAGAGTAAATTGCTATGCTTGGTCAAGTACCTTTGAACTGTGCCCTGTTGGAATGTTATTGGGACATTCTCACTATTAAAGCATTATGAAGGGTATTAACAAGAAAGACCAGCGTACTTGAACTTTATTGAAAATCCTTGTCATACTTTTGGCATTATTATTCCTTAGACTGAAGATGACAGTGGGAGATATTGCCAAAGAGGGACATAAAAGGTTAACTATTAATTAGGTTTCATGACTGATTGTTACTTTTAATAATTATGCTTTCTCCTCCATTCCTTTACTCCCACTGCTACCTTTCACTGTGAACAACAGAAGTAGACAGTATTGCAAATTCTGTTGTAGGAGTGAGTATGGCTGAATGGCTGCTTTCATTCTATAACAACTGAGGTGCATAGAGGTAGATACTTGTGTGGCCAGCAAAATATTGACTATCTTCACAGAAAATCTTTGCTGACAACTTCTTCAAGAAAAACATAAGATTGGAAGTTGAGTGATAAAAAGTGTGAGTGTGCTGGTTTTTTCTATTTATCTCACTAGCTCATCCCTCACCCCTTCTTTGGTTTCTGCTGCGGACAGCTGACCACCTGACCACTATGGACTGCACTGTCTGAATAGTGTTGCCCTGGAGTTTCTGACTGGATTTAAACAAAGACACCCACCACAGGCAGGACATCAAATAGTGAGAGGAAAACGAAGTAGAAATGTTGATTTATCTCCCTCCCCTTCTTCTCTGTATTTTGGTTGTGTGTGTGTGTGTGTGTGTGTGTGTGTGTGTGTTTGGTTATTGTTTTTGTTCTTTTTTTCCTTTCAGTCAGTGTCCACAGTTCCTGAATGAAAGCCCACTCCCATGACTAGGAGAGGTTCAGGTAATGCTCATCCTTCTCTTGCCTTTCAGATCTGTTGCTGATCCCTGAAGGCTTTACAATAAATGTTTGCTCTCCGTACCCTTGACCACACTCTGGAAACAGACCTTTCATTATACTTGTCTCAGTTAAAACTTTGACTATGCCATTCATATCCTCTGACACACAGATGGGTCCATCATGCTACCAGTTATGCACTATGCTGTAATGGTATCATTTTATATATCAATATATGCATGTACCTATCCCTAAGAATTATATCTATTTCAATGGTCAATTTTTTTTAATTTTTATCAACTCTAAATTAAGTGTTTTAACTTTATAATTAAGTTAATATTAAGATACTAAGAGGGAAGAGCATTGGAGGTCCTTGTTTCCCTATGCGGGGGAAATTCATCACTGATATGGTTTAGAATTGTCCATTGTGTTGCTAATATAAGAACATGCATACTTTTTGGTTTAATTGTTACTTTTAAATTCTCAACACATAATGAGACTTTTATTGTCCACGACAAGGGCAAACCATCACCTCCTCAACCTTAGACAACCATTGAAATTAACTGTGAATAGATAGTAGGACTAATGGCCCATCCTATTTTCTTCAGAAGGATTTTCCTACTCTTGATTCTTTAATTACTTTTCAATATAAATTCTAGGGTCTGCTTACCAGATTATAGAGAGAACACTATTTGATTTTGATTTAAATTATATTGGATTTATTGCACTGATTTGTCAGATTTTTATACATTATTGAGTTTTTGTATAAATTAGCTTGCTTAATTTTTCAATAAAAGTATAATTGTAACTGTTGTCTATACATTTACATTTTCTTTTATTATCTAAAGTTTATTATAACTATACAAATATTATCTGTAAAAAAACTTACATTCTCTTCTTTTGACACTATGTAGATATAAAGGAGCTTTGCACACTAAGCTTATATTTAGACAATTTGCTAAAATTCCATTATTTTTAATAATGTGTATGTGGAAAAGTCATTTTGAATAAAAGGGTTTTTTTTTTTGTTTTTTTTTAATCCTTGTGCATTTATTTGACTTTTTCCTCCTTTCTATCTTCCTGTTTAGAGTACCAGATAATGATGAATAAAAGTGGTAATAATAAACATTCTTGAAAAAAATTTAAAAGAAATTCTACTCATATTTCCCCATTAACAACAGGCTGTGCTATAAATTTCTTGTAAAATCTCTTATCAAGTTTAGGAATTTTCCTTCTGTCTATTCCTAGATTAACATTTCTCCCCAAAATCATGAATATGTTCTTATTTCAGTCAAAAAGTTATAAAATTATAAATCTGACTCTGCTGAATAGTACCACCTACCTAGGATGATCTATGCCTCCTCAGGGGTCCTAAACCTAGTAATGAGACTCCTTATTCATTTCCTCCAACTTGGTGATGGTCTAAGATTTAGTTGCCCTATTAATATCAACACTGTTGCCACCATTCATTACTAGATGCCTCTATTGCCTGCCTTTTGCTTACTGCTTCCTATTTTCTTTTCCATTCACTTCTTAAAGGGGGTTTTGTGGATGTGCTCTGCATGTTTTTCTTATTCTCTTTGGGTCCAGAATGAATTAAATATTGATTTTATCCAGGATGTAGTTATTTTAAATGAGAAGGCTCTTCAGAGCACATAGTTTGCCTCCCTATCTTTAAAAGAATGAAACTTTTATTTCATATTTTCATGATTAACATATATATATAATTCGAGAAAAATGGTAATGATTAAAGCAATAAGTATTGGAATATATGAAATATTGAAGATAAAAGTAGTAAACACCCTGGACATTAAAATAAAAATTACCTAAGATAGAGTCATCTATTTGATTACTTGATCATGTTTACAATATACATCTTCATAGTCCACAATTTAATTTGCTTCTAGATAAAGGACAAGGCAAAAAAATTTAACAAAACTTCATGAGAACTTCTCTTTGAAATATATTGCTTTTTTTAATTAGCAAAAATGATATTTATAATATATAAATTATTAAAATCAGTGATTTCTTTGCTTTCTTACTGAAGTCTCTTTTCCACTTCATTAGTCCTCCATCTGGGTAACCATCAATGTCTTATTTCTTCATTCCAGCTTGTAGACTGGCATGCTCTTTGGTATAAGGTACATAACCCAATTGTCTGTCTCCAACAAAATTTCACAATTTCTCCAGTAACTGGTAAGTTGACCCTGTTCAGTTGTCTCTTTATTCATATGAACTGCATTACACAGGTTTATGAAAATTAGTAAACTCATGCCCATGACTTTAACTTCATAGATTACTTCAACCACATTGATTTCTTTATTTCTAATTTACTGACAAATCAGAGAAAAATAACATTAACTACCTTAATTATGGCCTCTTTTTCTTCAAATTTCTATTCTGCATTGCCCATGTTATTTCTGATCTGTCCCCAGTTATGAAGTATCCCTACTTAATGAGTGACCTTTCTAACTATATACACATTTGAGTTCTCTCCCAACTTAACATGGCTTTTTAAATCAGTTGTCCTTCTTTAATCATTTTAAACTTTTCCTTCTCTATTGATTCCTTTTTATGAGTCTACAAATATACTCATCAATCCTCGGAATAATGTGCCAGAAATACATTTCCTTGTGATAAGTTCATCTTTACTATAATAAAATAAAGAAAAAAGAATGAACAAGAGGTGTAACTTTCAAAGCATTCTTATTAAGAGAAGATAGAAGAAAATCATATTCAGAAGTAGAAATACTATCTGCTAATAAACTAAGTAGAAGGCACCTCACTGACTTTTTTATCAAAAGACATAACTCCAAAAAAACCCCACTTTTAAACAAAATCTTAGTTATGGTGCTCTAAAAATGTTACTTTATAAAGTATAGTAAAAGAGCTGTTTAATCTATTTTTCACTCAGCATTTCAGAATGTATTTTTATACCATTCATTTTCCTTTAAAATCTTTTCACTAGAGCTGTATCAGAGTATACTATTAAGCACGTTATAAAAGATTAGAATGTAATTTCTTTTACACTCTATTTATGATTACTACTGACTTCAAAGGGTGTTCAGGATGTAGAAGAGTTATTTTCCCAGAGGTACAAATGAAAAATAATCCTGTCAGCAATTCTCGTAGACAAGTGATGCAGAGGCAGTTTTAGCAAAGACATAGCATATCCTTTTAACCAGAAATGATTTGTGTTTTCTTGAGGCAATGTCTATCTGCTGCAATGTTAACATTGACATCAGTAGCTAGAAAATGACAGCAGAAGACAAATGGTCCTCAAGTGTAAAAATCAGCAAGTGAGAGCTTTGGCCAATGGGAAAGTATCGGGATGAGCATGAGTGACTACAGATTATGAATGAGTCATGAGGGGACCAAAGTTTTGCCAGCAAAAGTAATATGCTTTTTGGAATATTTATTTTAAGCTGACTATTAATAGAAACAAAAAGACTCTGCCCTGGCTGAGGAACTCACTTCGTTGGTGTGTCATCCCAATACGCCAAAGTTATAGGTTCCATCCCCTGTTAGGGCACATGCAGGAATCAACCAATGAATGCATGAATGAGTGGAACGACAAATTGATGCTTCTCTCTCTCTCTCCTCTCCTTGCCTCTCTCTCTTAAACTCAGTAAATATTTTTTTAAAGAGTGCCCTGTAATACAGGGTCATTTTTTTTTAAAGAAACAAAAGACTCAGAAAGAACCTTTGGTACTAAAGGAATTTAGAAAAATCTGCTTAAAGTATGGAAGTATCACCTTCGAGTCATAATATAAACTAAATGTGGCACACAGGGAGAAATCTAGAAAGCCTGCTGTTGAACTTTCCTCAGTGTCCTATTGTTTCTGGGTGGTCCAGCAAGAATTTATCACATACTCGTTCTTTCTCATCTATCCATGAATTGCTTACTCAAGTCTCATATTAGTATGACACCCCCTCCTGTAAATCCATAATAAATTTTGGACAATTTTTCCTATTACTCTGTCTTATGTTAATTATTAGCTCAGCCAGAAGTTTTGGTGTGTTTTTTTTCCTGACACTCACAACCACAGACTGTAACTTTTGCTTACACAAAAGCCATAACCTTATAATAATCCTCGTAGCATTCTGAAAGTAGCGACATCATTAAAACTATTATTGATGCGAGTCAAGAAGAGCTCTTAGCTGATATTTCCTAAGGCAGAAAGAACAGTCCTTTAGACATACGTTCTCCCTCACTCTTTCTTTCTCTCTCCACCTCAAAGGAGGATGAGAACTACGTGCCTTTGGGTAGAGGATGTAATGAAGATGATGTAAGTGAATTAATGAAGTAACAAGAAGTGGATAATAAGAGCAGACACAAAAAGACAAAGGGGAGAGAAAAAGAAAGTATCAAAACATTACTGCCAGGAAGAGAAAACAAGTTGACTCTCATTAAAAGAAGAAGAAAAGAAAGTCAGCAAGAAATCTGGAGGAAGTAGGAGTGAGGAGGAAGACACAGCTGCACAGCAGAAAGAAGACACTGGGTGAGAGGATGCGAGAAAAAAGGAGAATGAACTGTGAGCCAGCTTTTTCATGATGTGGGACCAAAATCAAAAGTGCCCCGGCATCCACAATTTAAATAAAAGAGAGGTGGCTGAAGAGACAATACAAGTTCAAATAAATTGTTGGTAAAAGCAGGAGAGCTAGGGAAACCTAAAGAAACAGAAAAGATTCAAAATCAAACTACCAAGGTGTTTGATTTTGCTGGTGAAGAAGTCAGGGTGACTGAGGAAGTGAATACTACATCCAAAGAGGCCAAATCTTTCTTCAAGCAAAATGAGAAAGAAAAAACACAGGCTACTGTTCCTTGAAGTCTGCCATCACTCCCTGCCAGGTTAAAAAGATCAAGGGGCATGAGCAGTTTTGGGGGGAAAATTAGAGCAAAGGAGCAGACGATGAGCACCTAGGGAAGTTCACATTGGACTAGGAGAGCTAAAAGAAAGAGGGCATTGACGAAGAACTAGCCATCCACAGTTGAAGGAAAGAAGGATACATCGAACAGAAAGCTTTTCTAGTTTGAAATTGATTGAGATCTCAGACTGAGCAAAATGAAATCCTCCTGTTTGGGGGAGAAATCAATAGCAGCTAAATCCTGTGAGTTTTTGTGCATCTGTAAACTGTCTCCAGTGTTTCTCCTTAACTGTTTATGAGCAAAACCTTTTTTTTTTCCTCTCTGCATTGAATTTCTGTCTTTGTACCAGGGGGAACCCAAAAAACTGGAATTTATTTATTAAAAAATTGTGTATTTATTCTTACATGTTTAAACTTCAGTCATGGTCAAAGTACTCTCCATTTGATGTAGTACACTTATCGAGACTTTTTTCCACTGCTCAAAAGAGTTTTTGAATTCATTGATTTTGGTGCCTCCAAAGGGCCAGCGGTTCTGGTTTTCATCTCAGTAACACAGCCCTGCAGCCGCATCCTGAGATGCTGCCATTCTTTTGTGTCACTTTTGTGTCACTTTTTTGTTTCACTTTCACATAGGCAAAATGTTTCCCTTTGAGGACTTTTTTCATCCAGAAAACAAACAAAAAAAAAAGTTGCTTGGAGCATGATGAGGTGAATAGTGGTCATGCCATTTTTGGTCAAAAAATGCTAAACACTCTGTGGCGTGGGCAGGTGCATTCGTAAATCACCCATGATGAAATGGGCGAACATGTTGAAAGAGCCTTCAAAACAAAAATTCACTGAAGCCAAACACAGCCTTTCACAACAACACCAACTGGTACACTGATGTAGATGGGTTCCTAGAATGCTCACCTAACGAGGGAAACCTGTACTACAAGGGGTCCACCCCGAGAAGATAATTCCATTTTAGGGATGCCCCCTCATATCTTTATTTCACATGGTTTCATTCATTTAACTTTTTAAAATTTGTCTTTAAAAGTAAAAAAGAAAAAAAAATTGGTCCTAAAAAGTAAAATTGTATGTGTGCAGTGTGTGCTAAGGACTTACCTTGGATACCATTCCCCCACTGAAACCTCAAGATGCAAATGACACTTTAATAGAGAAAGAAAGGTTGCAGTGTATTTTTTCATGTTTTCTTAGCAATGAAACTGGAAGAGCATGAGAAGGAGACACAATATCCATTGCTAGTGTGGCAGGTTCATATATGATATGGACAGACAGGAAGGAAGTGGTGAAGCTGAAAAAAAAAATCCCAAAAGTCATCCTCTGGTTCGCGGAACTAAAAGTGTTGATGAGAACTGCAGGTAGTTGCAGTCATCCACAATTTCCCATAAAATGAGTATGTTTTCTCCATGAAACTGTTCTCTATTTCTGGCCTTTAGTGCATACCTTTTGCACTAAAGTAAATAAATAAGGAAATGAGTGAGTCAATGAATGTATGAATAAATAATAAATCAATGACTCAATAAAGGAAAGGTAGAAAATATTAAAACTTTCAGTATTTATAGAATGACAGTAAACAAAATAAGTAAAATATGGAAGAATGGAGGAAATATACCTTTAAATATTGAAGAACTAAAAATAAGTGATTCTTTTCATTTCTGGTAAATATATACTTGGTAATCCTAGAACATTATTTAAAATCTAAAATCATTTCCTTAATTTGCCTATCATATCTGATTAATTATCCTCTGTACACATTAGCTATGAGAATCACACTAATGTTCTAAGCAGGCAAGAAGGTCTCAAAAGGTTATAATTTATTCTGAATCACTACTTATTAACATTTTAAGTAATGCAATTAAAATGCAAAGTGGGTAATGATTATAATAAAGGACAGAAGATTCAATAATACAGCAGCATTTCTGACATCATTTAGATTTCAAAGAGAATGCCCTAGTGAATCAATATTAATTTATAAGAAACTTTTATATTCTATATCTTTATATGAGGTCACAGTAAGCCCAATAAATAGCTTATTTTTACTGCTGATAAATGGATTTTGACTTACATTCTAGAAACCAGAAATAGTTTAATATCATTTATATTTGATCAAATTTGGATATCCTGAACTCTTAAAAGTCTTTTAGCTGTATAGAAAATAATATTAGAAAAAATAAAATGGGGTTTAAGGAAGATTTTAGAGATATATTTGGTTTGATTCAGTAAGATACTTATGCCCTATAAGGAGAATAAAAAATCTGGCTTAAATTAAAGTTATTAATCATTCAACATACATTTATAGAATTTACAGTGTGAGCAAAACTTTAAAAATTCATACAAAAGGAGAATAAACAATCAATGGAATTTCATAGAGATTAACCAGTTGCTGAGATAAATTGAGAAATAATTTTCGGAAAGGTTGAGATCTGAGCTGTGTCTGAGAGAACAAATAACAATTTGCCAAAGAAGAGAGAGTATTTCTGAAGGGGCGGCGTTATTCAAAATTTCAAATGTATGAAGTTCCATGCAATCACAGGGAAAGAGGAATTGTTCTGTGACAGGACAACTTTACAAAGTGAATAAAGCAAGTGAGACCAGGAAATTACGTGTCTCTAAATGTACAAATTGTGAAGTAATTTGTCAATGACACCATGGTCTGGACAGGTTGATATTTAGATGGTAAAGGATATCTACAGAAAGTGAGCCTCTAACATTAATTCACATTTGGCACTTTTTATGATTTTCAATATGGAGAGTATCTGCTGTCAGTCAAAGACATTTATTAATGGTCAATATGTAGGAGTCAGAGAACTAGATGATGAAGGATAGATGTAGGTAAAATAGAAGAAGTCTTATGTTTTAGAGTAACTCGTAAAATGTGTATTGAGAGGAATTCCATTTTCAGATTGATATGTAAAGACCTTGGAACTTGTAATTCCCATCCCGACAATAAGAAAAATAAAGACTGAAGAAATTGAAAAGCATATTACTTTTCTTGGCCCAGTGTCAACATAAGAATGCCCAATGTTGAAAGAATATTTAAGATTTTATTTGAGCAAAACTGATGACATGCTGGAAGCAAGATCTCAAGTGCTCTGGTGAATGAAAATTTTGCATTTCTTTTTATACATTTGTAATTAAGAAGGGAACCTAAGATCAAAAAGGAAAAAGAACTCGTGGACATGGACAACAGTGTGGTAATTGCTAGGGGGAGGGGGATATGAGGGCGCTAAATGTTAATGGGAAAATACGATGAAGATTCAATTAAAAAAAGAAAAAGAAAAGAAGTAGCTCCCTCATTGGAACATCACCGAGGATTATGATTCCATTATTCATAACATGAAACCCTCCCCTACCCCCACCCCCCAAAAAAATAAGGGAACAAAGGACGGTGGGAGAAAGTCAGGCAGGGAAATATCATTGATTGGATTTCTGATATTTAACCAGGTTATATACTCCCTCAATAGTGGTTATGCCTCTAACGTGTCTAGAAAAGATTAATCCTGACATTTCTTAGCCCCCAGCCCAGGCTTACTGGTTTATTACTTTTTTTTTTTTCATTACCATTTAGTCCCACTATACCCCCTCCCCCCAGCAATCACCACACTGTTGTCCACGTCCATGAGTACTGTTTCCTTTTTACTCAACTCCATCTCCTACTCTCCTACCCCTCTTAGCTGTCATTCTGCTCCCTATGAGTCTGTCTCTATTTTGCTTGTTAGTTTACTTTGTCCTTTAGATTCCCCCATATCAATGAGATCGTATGGTATTTGTCTTTCTCTGACTGGCTTATTTCACTTAACATAATGTTCTCCAAGTCTACCCATACTGTCACAGAGGGTACATTTTCTTCTTTTTTACAGCCAAGTTAATATTGCATTGTGTAAATGTCCCATAGTTTTTTAGATACTCACCTACTGATGGACACCTGGGCTGCTTCCACGTCTTCACAATTGCAAATAATACCGCAAAGGTCATAGGGATGCTTATGTTCTTTCGAATTAGTGTTTTGGGTTCCTTCGGAAATATTCCGAGAAGTGGAATTGCTGGGTGGAAAAGCAGGTCTATTTTTAATTTTTTGAGGCATCTCCATACTGCTTTCCACAGTGGCCACACCAATCTGCATTGCCTCCAATGGTGCAAAAGGGTTCCCCTTTCTCCACATTCTTGACAGCACTTGTTTTTTGTTGATTTATTGATGACAGCCATTCTGACAGGAGTGAGATGGTCTCTTATGGTGGTTTTAATTTGCATTTCTCTGATGATTAGAGACATTGAGTATATTTTCATATGTCTGTGCCCAATGTCCTCTTTAGAGAAGTGTCAATTCAGGACCTTTGCCCATTTTTTACTTATGTTATTTGTTGGGTTTTTTTTTTTTTGGTGTTGTTTTGTACGTTCTTTGTAAACATTGGATTTTAACCCCTTATTGGATGTATGGGCAAATGCATTTTCCCATTCTGTGGGTTGTCTTTTTATTTTCATGATGTTTTCCTTTGCTGTGTAAAAATTTTTAATTTGATGTAGTTCTATTTGCTTATTTTATTTATTTATTTATTTATTTATTTATTTATTTATTTATTTATTTATTTATGTTTTTGTTTCCATTGCCTGGGGAGAGATATCTTAAAAAATATTGCTATGAACAATGTCTGAGATTTTGCTGCCTATGTTTTCTTCTAGGATTTTTATGGTTTCAGGTCTAAGTTTAAGTTTTTAATCTATCTTGAATTTATATATAGTGTTTAGTGTAAGAAGGTGGTCATTTCATTTTTCTGCATATATCTGTCCAATTTTCCCTGCACCATTTATTGAATAAACTATATTCAGCCCATTGTATGTGCTTGCTTCCTCTGTCGAGTATTAATTGCCTATAAAGGTGTGGGTTTAATTCTGGGCTCTGTATTTTGTTCCATGGATCTATACGTCTGTGTTTATGCCAGTACCAGGATGTTTTGATTATTGTGGGCTTGCAGTATAGTTTGATATTAAGTAACATGATTCCTCCAACTTTGTTCCTCTTTCTCAGGATCACCCTTGCTATGCAAGGTCTTTTGTGGTTCCATATAAATTTTTCAAGGTTTTGTTCTACTTCTATGAAATACATCATTGTAATCCTGATAGGAATTGTGTTGAATCAATAGATTGCTTTGGGTTGTATGGACATTTTAATGATATTAATTATTTCTATCCATGAACACAGTGTCTGCTTCCACTTATTTGTATTTTCTTCAATTTCTTTCTTCAGTGTCTTGTAATGTTCTGAGTACAGTGCTTTTACATCCTTATTCTTAGGTATTTTATTATTTTTGAAGTAATCATGAGTAGGATTGTTTTCTTAATTTCCCTTTCTGTTAGTTCATTATTTACATAAAAAATGCAACTGATTTATTGGTTTAATTTTGTATCCTGCTACTTTGCTCAACTTATGTATCAGTTCTGGTAGTTCCTTTGTGGAATCTTTGGGGTTCTCTATATACAGTATTATGCCATCTGAAAATAAATGAAGTTTTATTTATTTCTTTCCAATTTGTATGTCTTTTATTTATTCTTCTTCTTGTCTGATTTCTGTGGCTAAGGCTTCCAGTACTGTGTTGAATAAGAGAAGTGAAAGCAGATATTCCTTTTTTGTCCCTGATCTTAAGAAGAACAGGTGTAGTTTTTGCCCATTGAGTATAATGCTGGTAGTAGGATTTTTCATATATGACCTTTGTTATGTTTAGATATGTTCCCTCAATTTTTCCACTTTGCTAAGAGGTTTTATCATAAATGGCTTTTGGATTTTATCAAATGTTTTTCTCATCTACTTATAAGATAATATGATTTTAATCTTTCATTTTATTTATGTGACAAATCACATTTATTGATTTGTGAATGTTGTACCAGCCTTGCATTCCCAAAACAAATCCTACCTGATCATGTTTTATGATGTTTTTGATGCATTGTTGTATCAGTTTGCTAATATTTTGTTGAGGATTTTAACATCTATATTCATCATGGATATTGGTCTGTGATTTTCTATTTTTGTAGTGTCTTTATCTGGTTTCAGAATTAGGATAATGCTGACCTCATAAAATGACTTGGGAACTTTCCCTATTCTTGAATTTTTTGAAATAGTTTGAGAAGAAGGTGTGTTTTTTCTTCCCTGAATGTTTGGTAATATTCCCCTGTGCAGCCATCTAGTCCAGGGCTTTTATTTTTGGGGAGTTTTTGATTACTGCTTCAATTTCACTAGTTGTACTCTGTACATTTAGATTTTCTGATTCTTCCTGATTTAGTTTTTGAAGATTTTATGTTTCTAGGAATGTATCTTTCATCCAGGTTCTCCAGTTTGTTCACATATAGTTGTTAATAACGTTTTCTTACAATCCTTTGTATTTCTTTGGAGTCAGTTGTTATTTTTCCTTTCACTTCTTGTTTTATTTATTTGGGTCTTGTCCCTTTTTTTTTTTCTTGGTGAGTCTTGTTAAAGGTTGGCCAATATTGTTTATTTTTTCAAGGAACCAGGTCTTGGATTCATTGATCCTTTCTATGATTTTTTTAGATTCTAATTCATTTATTTCTGCTCTGTTCTTTATGACTTCCTTCTTCCCACTCGCTTTGGGTTTTGTTTGTTGTTCTTTTTCAAGTTCCTTTAGTTGCAAAGTTAGATTTTTTATTTGAGCTTTTTCTTGTTTTTGGAGATAGGCCTGTAAGACCATGGATTTACCTCTTAGGATTGCTTTCTCTGTGTCCTACAGATTTTGGGTAGTTGTATTCTTATTTTCATTTGTTTCAAGGTATTTTTAAATTTATCCCTTGATCTCATTGCTGACCTATTCATTGCATGATAATATGTTATTCAGCTTCCATGTCTTCCTGTACTTTTCAATGTTCTTCTTGTGATCGATTTATAGTTTCAGGGTATTTTGGTCAAAGAAGATGCTCAATATGATTTCAATCTTTTTAAATTTATTAATATTTGTTTTGTGTTCTAACATGAAATAGCCTAGAAAACACTCCATGAGCACTTGAACAATATATATATTCTGCTATTTTGGGGTGAAATGCTCTGAAGATATCAATTAAATCCATTTGATCTGGTGTGCCCTTTAAGGACACTGTCTCCTTGATGATTTTCTGTTTGGAAGAACTATCCATTGAAGTCAATGGGGTGTTAAAATCCCCAACAATGACTGTGTGTCTATTAATCTCTCCCTTTATGTCCATCAAGACTTGCTTTAAATGTTCAGGTACTCCTATATTTGGTTCATAAATGTTTACAAGGGCTATAGCCTCTTGTTGGATTGTTCCCTTTATCATTATGTAGTGTTGTCCTTCTTTGTCTCTTACTATAGCCTTGGTTTTAAACCCTATTTTATCAGATATAAGCATAGCTAACCCAGCTTTTTTTTTTCTTTTCCATTTACATGAAATATCTTTTTCCAACACTTTACTTTTAGCCTGTGTGTATCTTTCAATCTGAGATAGGTGTCTTGGAGGCAGCATATATATGGGTTTTGTTTTCTTATCCATTCAGCTACACTCTGTGTTTTAGTCCAAGCATTTAGGCCACTTATATTTAAGGTGATTATTGATAGATACTTTAGTGCCATTTTATTGTTAGACTATTTTCCTCTGTTTTATTTTTTTTTTCTCTCTCTCTTTTTCTTCTTCTTCAGGTAAGACCTTTAACATTTGTTGTAGTACTGGTTTGGTGTTAACAAACTCCTTTAGCTTTTTCTTGTCTTGGAAGCTCCTTCTTTCTTCTTCAACTTTAAATGATAGCCTTATAGGGTAAAGTAGCCTTGGTTGTAGGTCCTTGTTTTTTATCACCTTGAGTATTTCACACCACTCCCTTCTGGCCTGAATTGTTTCTGATGAGTAATCATATGATAGTCTAATTGGTACCCCCTTATAGGTAACTACTTGCTTTTTTCTTGCAGCTTTTAGGATTCTCTCCTTATCTTTGAGCCTTGTTATTTAATTATGGTACATTGAATTATGATGGTTGTTGTTTCAGTTCTCTCTCCAGAGCCTCCAGCTCCAGATTCTCCTCACACATCTCTAGTCGTCTGCCCTCCCTTTGCCAAAGCCTGGTAATGAATGGCTGCAAACAATATTTTGCCTGTTGGCTCTTTAAGAGGCTCTCTGCATCTCCAGCCATCTCTCTCTCTCTCTCTCTCTCTCTCTCTCTCTCTCTCTCTCTCGAACAGAAACCCTGCTGATTTTAACAAGTATATGTTAATTAGGTTCCTTTCCTGGATCTGGTACTATAGGCTTGGGGACCCAGATTGGTGTTTAGGCCACATACTTCTAGGGTGAAACCCATGGCCACTGAAATATCCCTCCAGGACTTCAGCTGCAGCCTTTGGGAGTCCAACTGCCTTCTTGTGCCTCCTTCACACTCCTTACCATTCTCGTTGTGGTGATGCAGTTTCTTCAGTCTGTCTGTGGTCATAAGGTTTCTCTCCAGCTTGTGTTCAGTTGGTTATTCAAGATGACTTTTCTATAATTTAGCTATAATTTGTTTGGTCCTAGGAGGACGTTAGTGTAGCTTCCACTTACTCCTGTGCTATCTTGAATCTCCCTACTGCTGATTTAAAATCACTGTTGACATTTCAAATGTGTGTTAACCTAGATGCATAAGAACAAAGTATAGGGCTTGCTTAAGGGAAATTAAGGAAAATAAATCATTTACTAAAGAAGTTATAGTTCCGGAGCATGACTACCCACCCTGAATTTGCACATAGGAATTTGTGATCAAATCACCATTTGCAGTTACTTTCAGTCACTGAGCTTATCCAATTTCTTATAGAGCCCTTTTTTTTTTTATTTCACATCAGCAGAAAACTGAGTTCAAAGGACAAACCACTACCTTGGATTCTAGAGAAACAAGTGAAAATAGGAAGGTGCAACTTGGATTTGGAGCAGAAGCTGCTAGATTCATAAATGGGTAGAAATACTTAAATGGTTATTTTGATGACTTGTCAAAAAAAGATAAATTTCTGTACATGTAAGCATATTATATTGAAATGACAGAAAACCAAGGACAAATAAATAAGCTATAAGAAATAAAGCATGTTACCTACAAGGGAATAAAGGTAAAAATTGCAATGGGCTTGTCATTAAAAATCCTAGAAGAATGAAGTGAACTGAAATATTTATAGTATTTAAGAGAAAATTGCCAACCTAGAAATCTATATCCAGTGAAGTATCTTTCAAAAGTTGGAAAAAGTGTTTGTTAGACCGAGAGAGAGAGAGAGAGAGAGAGAGACATGGACAATATCTGTCTAGCAAATTACATTAAAAATAAGTTTTTTAAGGAGAAAGAAAATAATCTGGATAAGAAACTAAGGACTAAGTAAGCAAACGAAGATTGTTAGAGAAAGAAAAATAAAGTTAAATATTTTATATTTTTACTCTTGATTGATCTAAAAGATAACTTTTTATTGAGTAGTAATAGTGATTGTATTAAGTGATTGTAGATGTGGATAAATGAAATAAATGATGGCAATGACAAATGGGATAAAAGAGAAATGGAAAATATTCTGCCATAATTAGCCTTTACTACACATTAAGTGATATAATAATCTTTGAAGGTTTATGTGGATTAGGTGAGAATGTATATTATAATCTCTTGGGATTCCACTAAAGTTAAAATGAAAATATAATTTATACACTAAAAGAAGAAATAACATGGAATAATTTTATGTTCCCAGCTTGGAAAACACAAA
Source organism: Mormoops blainvillei (assembly GCA_004026545.1). Taxonomy (NCBI): domain Eukaryota; kingdom Metazoa; phylum Chordata; class Mammalia; order Chiroptera; family Mormoopidae; genus Mormoops; species Mormoops blainvillei. Next base: position 35,463 of record PVJD01006554.1, read on the forward strand.
AAGAGAGGGTAAAAGAAGTAATACATGAAAAAAAGTAGAAAATAGTTACAAACATAATCAATATTAACCAAACTATAGCAATGATCACTATATGAGAATGGGGTACACATACCAATTAAAGGACAGTGATTTTCAGAGAGGCTAAACAAAAAATACCCATCATTATGTTATCTCCAAGAAACCAACTATAAATAATAGGACTCAGGTATGTTAAAAGTAAAAGGATAGTGAATTATGACTCAGTAAAGCTGTTAAAAATAAGGAGAAAATGATATATTGAATATATTGTACTACACTAATAAAAAGAAACCTGGAGTAGCTATGTCATATTTCTACAAAGCAGAAAACAAAACAAACAAAAAAAAAAATAGAAAACTTATCAAGTATAAAGAAAAGCATTATATTGAATACAAAGTAATAGGTCAATTTTCAGATAACTACCCTTTAGTGATTATATGGTTAAAAAAAGATAATCAAAATATAGAGTCTAGCACAACCAATACCCCCTTTTTATTACAAAATCTTTTATTACAAAATCATAGGCATGTAATTCTGAAACATAACATTATCACACTCAAACACAGCATATGACATTTTAGGTGAAATATTCAAATTACCACTATAAATTATTACACCCATATTATTACCCTACCATCCACACTCAAGCAGGTGTTACTTCTGCTGGGCACTGTACATTAAAAATGACAACAAAGGGGACCAAATAAGTTAAAAAAATAAAACATCAAGTTATTCTAGTATCAATAAACAACTCTTAGAGTTAAAGACTTCAATGCCTTTATTTTAACAATTGAAGTTAAGCAGGCAGAAAATCAGTAAGGAGGAAGTCAACCTGAGCAACACTATTAATCAAATTAATTAACATTTATAGAATATTTTATCAAACAGCTACAGAATACACACTCTTCTTTTTTATTTTTAATTTTTAAATTTAAATATTTTATTGTTTATACTTTTGAAGTTGACCCATTTTTCCCTTTTGCCCTCCTCCACCCATCCCACTTCCCACTCCCACAGTGAATCCCCACACCTTTGTTCATGTCCATGAGTCATTCACATGTGTTCTTTGACTAACCCTGCACCTACTTTCAACCAGTCAATCTGTTTTACGTTTCTATGTCTCTGATTCTATTTTTCTCGTTAGTTGATTTTGTTTATTAGATTCTACTTACAAGTGAGATCATATGGTATTATGATCAACTTTTTCTTAAGGTCACATGAGATGTTTATTAGTGGAAGTCTTTAGCTAGGAAACAAAGCAAAAGAAACTATTCATTGAGTTTTAAACAATAGGGAAGCTGAAGCAGATGTTAGGACAGTATTCCATTGAGTTTGCTAAGAAGTTATGGCATAAACAGAATCATTCACATACTCCAGAGGACTGCTGCCTAGGTAATTTAATCCTCAGAGTGAATACAAATATCTCTCCAGGAGTGCTGTCACCTGGCACCAAATTCCCAGTGGGAGGAGGAGAAGAAATTCCTCTACTGGACACATGTACAACGAAATAAAAATGGCACAGGACCAGAGAGGCCTGTCAGTCTGGCCTGGGGAAAAAAGGAATTGATTAGGAGGCAGACCCACTTGAGGCACATGAAGTTTGGGAAGTTGATTGGTCATTTCGAAAAAGCACCTGGTCTGTCCCAAGCCCAAGGTAATGTAATCCCAGGACAATAAAGGACTCTCTCTTGCCTACCTGGTGATGCTCTCATCCATTCATTCATGTGCTCTCTTGCTTGGGAGTACACAACCATAGGGGCCTAGAAGCTGCATTGCTTATGGCCATGCATCTCCACACACAGGCTCCAGGAGGGAGCCTGAAATGGACTGCAGCTGGAGACTCACACTAAACTAGTCAGATGTTGGACTGGACTGAATTTTGACATGGAACATAAACTTTGGGCAGTAACTTTCACCTTGGTCCTGCTTAAGAAAAAATTGGGCTTTTTCCATGGCAAGGTGGGTGGAGATGGGATATTGGAAAGTCATCATTTTTTTGCATCAATAAACCATACAACAAAACCACATACCCTTGTGCAAGTATCAGGGAATTCTTTTCCTTTAGATACTACAAAAGCCTGGATTCCACAGGTAACATGGTGTTTCACCAGTAACATGTTCACCAAAACAGATAGCATTCTGGACTATAAAATATACATTAATGAGTTGAAAATGATAGAAATTATATAAAGTACATTCTCAGAACACAATGGAATTAAACTTGATATAAATAACAGAAAGATACATGGAAATCTTAAATATTTGGAGATTAAACAACTTACTTCTAAATAACAGTGGGTCAAATAGTAAGTCTCAACAGGTATTTAAAAATATTTTGAACTAAGGAAGCATCAAAATAAAACACCAAAATTTTATAAATAAAAATGATTTCTCAAATAAAATAAAATAGTAAAAATAGTACACAGAGGAAAATTAATAACATTAAATGCAATTCTGAGAAAAGAAGATATAAAACATCAATCTAAGATTTCACCTTAGGCAACTAGAGGAAGAGAAGCAATGTAAACTTAAAGCAGATGGAAATAATAAAAATTAAAGCAGACATCAATAAAACTAAAAAAAGCAAGAGAAAAAAAACTGCAAAACCAAAAGCTAATTCTTTACAAGGTCAATAAAATTTCAAAATGTGTGATGCTAACCAAGAGAAAAATGAGAGAAGGAAAAACACTAATATCTTAAATGTTGTAACCATAGTAATTAATGATACCAATACAAAGGATCTTAAAAATGCAATAAAAATTATAGGTTCATCCATTTAAAACTGGGATAAAATGAACCAATTCCATGAAAGATACCACTACCAAAACTCACACAAGTAGAAATAGATATATTTGAATAGGTTTATTGATAAAGATATTGCTTTAATTATTAAGAAGTTTCAAAAAAGGAAAACACCAGGCCTGGATGGATTCACTGATAATTTTTACCATACTTTTGAAGAAGAAATGATATCACTTTTCCCCAATGTTTTCCAGAAAATAGAAGCAGAGGAAAGGATTTCTAACCTTTGTGAAATCAGCATTACCCTAACACCAAAACCTGCAAATACATAACAAAAAGAGAAAACTACTGATGAATATTGCTTAACAACAAAGATGCAAAACCCAAAATAAAATATTAAAAAAAAATTGGCAATGTCTAAATTAGGATTAATCTCAGTAAATAAGGCTGGTTCAAATTTTAAGTTAAAGCTAGTACAGCATAAAGGGGGTCAAATATGGTGGCAGAAGATGATTTGAACTTTGGGTGGTGAATACAATGCAATATACAGATCATGTATCAGAAAAATGTGTACTTGAAGCCTATCTAATCTTATTAACCAATTTCACCCCAATAAATTTAAATAGATAAGTAAATAAATGCAAAGCTGTGCAATCCACCACATCAGATGCTGAAAAAAGTAATATTACTATATCAAATAACACTAAAAATTATTTGATAAAATCTGGCACCCATTCACATGAAAATATTCAGCTAATGAAGAGTAGAAATGTAAAACACAAAAAATAACCTCTAGGAAAAAAAGGATAAAAAAACAACCTTTAGTTATAATAACACTTAGTGGTAAGAAACTGTCTGCTTTCTTCCTCAAAGTAAAAATAAATGTGTTATCTCTCATTACTATTATTTATCATCATACTAGAAATCATTGCTAGTGCAATAAGAGAAGAAAAAAATTAAAAAGTATACATTGGGAGGAAAAAATAAATGTCTTTATTCACAGAGAAGACAATTGCCTTTGTAGACAATCCCTGGAATTTGACAAAAGAATTCTGGGAACTATAAAAGCATAGCAGTTCCCCAGGGTAAAAGTTTTAATGTACAGATATCAAATGTTTTTCTAAATACCAACAATAAACAACCAGAATTTTTAATTTAAAAAGAAAACAGTATAATTTATAACACTGACAAAAAAATGAAATACTTAAGTGAAAATCTAACAGAATAAATTTCAAATCTATCTGCATAAAGCTACAAAATACTGATGAAACAGATCAAAGAAGATAGAAATAGAGATATATTCAGCGTTCATGGATTGCAAGACTCAGCATTTTTAACATAACAATTTTTCCCAATTTTATCTGCAGATTCCATACAATCCACTCTTATAGTCAGCTATTATATAGTGACAAAATGATTCTAAAGGTTATATGAAAATTAAAGATCTAGAATAACCAGCACAATACTGTAAAAGAAGCATCAGCATGAAAGACTCAACTACTGATTGAAAATTCACTGTAAAGTTACAGTACTTTTAACATCATGGTATAGGGCAAAAACAAAACAAAACAGAAAACCCCAGATACATAGATTAATGCAATAAAATAAGAGAGCCCAGATATAGACCCACATAACAGACTTAACTGAGCTTTGACAAATGAACAAAGGCAAATCACCACAGTCTCTTCAGATAACTAATTAAAGATGAGTGGCAAATCTCTCAGAGCAGGACTGTCAGAAGGTCAGCATCTGCTTCTTTTGAAGTTAGTGCCGAGGATTATTAAACGGACTATTTATATACAATCACATATTAGTTAACAGATCATCATTTAGAAAAACAAATATTAAAAGAATGGTGGAATGGATCATAGAATGACTAGCAAATTATTGGTGAACATCGCACATGCCCTGGAGAAAGAACGCTGGGTTCTGCAAATATATGGGGATTCTGTATCTTCTTGTAGTTTTTTCTTCATGAACCCCATTGCCTGCTCACAGCATAGATTAGGGTGTCCTTAGAAGGTCTCATTAATGATGTAGAGCTGGGGAAAGGAAGAATTGACCATTGTAGGAAATGCAGAATAATCCACCAAACTTTGCATGGAATAAAATCCTTCATGGAATAAAATCATTAATTCATGGGAAGAAAGGCAACAAACACATTATAATTAGTGAACCAATGAAAATCCATTGTATCAAAAGATGTTCTGATGTATATGAAGAGTTTTTACCGAACTATGGGCACACACACATTTATAATATGATCCAATTAAAATAAAATTTATGCTGCAATAAAAAAGGCTGATCCCTGTAAAGTATATACTATATGATTCCATTTTTATAAAATTATTTAAATCACAGAATTTGAGAAATGAAAAGATTAGTGATTGCCAGGAATTAGGAATGAGGTTCCTGGAATAAATGAGTATCAGTATAAAAGGGTAACATGAAGGATCCTTGTGGGATTTGACCTTCTCAGTGTTTTGACTGTGATGGTGGATATGTGAATGTACATAAGTTATACTGAAAATGAATAGAACTCACATACACACATGCATGAATACAAGTAAAATTGGGGAAATTTAAATAATATTGATGGATTGTTATCAATGTCAATATCCTAATTATGATTCTATACTATAATTTTTGTAAAATATTATTGGAGAAAATTGGATGAAGTGTGAACGTGGTCCCTCTCTGTGTTGTTTCTCAGAGCTACATGAATCTACAATTATTTTAATAAGCATTTCAATTAAGAGCATTTAAAGACAGAAAGGTTAAACAGTGTAGTTTTTCTTTCACCCACACATAGAGCTACTCTGTTCTCCCAGAATTATCACAATATTTTCATCCTTCCAAATGTATACTACAAAACCTAAGTTGTTTAAAATAGTATTTATGTATACAAATGTTTAGTATATTAACACTAGTAGCAAAATATCAAGAATCTTTTACATCTTGAAGTTTTCATTTTATTGACCTTAAATAATTAGCCAAATATTTCTCCAGCAAAAAAAGGGCTTATTTAATTACAACAAAGAATTGCAATTAAGGGCATGAGATTTAATTGTGGACCAAAGAGAGAAATATTCTTTTATAACAGAATGGGAGAGTTCAGAGAGACTGCTATAAACAAAGAATCCATTAGAAGAAACTAGGAGTTTGAAGTGTACTTTTTTTATTATTGGCTGAGTGATTGTAAGTTAGAAAAAGATCCCCCCTCTTCCTGTCAAAGTAATAAAGTAAAATGGAATTTTCCAATTGGAAATGAAAAATGTGTTTCTTCTTGCTTGGAGTAATTGATGATGAATCGTAGGGCATGAGGGCTTCCCTTTACAGGGCCTCCCAATTCCAATTCAAATGAGGTTTCTGTTTATTAATCTTCACAATTTAAACCCTCATAATGATTTTTATCAATTAATGAAGTTTTCTCATACTTGTTAGTGTCTGCATATACTCTCTTTTATTACTATCCCACAATCATTTCACCATCTATTTTCAATATTTCTTCTTAAAAATCTATGTATTAATAAACAATTTTGTATTTGTTATTTTCTTCTAATTAGAAAATATGTCTAAAAGATAGATTTTTAGAAATAGAACCACTTCATACTAGTGTATATGCCTATATTGCTTGCTAAACATTGTTACATTATCCTTAGATATTCGATAAATTTGTTAGTAACAAATGCATGAAATTTTTCTAGTATTTACCAAAACAATGTGAAATTAAACTTTATTATTATTGCAAATCTAATAGAAAAATTATGTCTTGACAGGTTAACAACTTCGTATTGCTTGCTTTAGGGTAATAGCTGACATTTTGAAAATTTAATTGTTATTAATGATTATTCCAACTAACTCTGGGATGGTCACTCAGGGATCATTATGACTACCCTTATGAGTTGCTTAAAATATAAAAGTTACAGAATATTTATAAAAATTTAGTAATTTATATAATATGCAAATGATCAGTGGGGAAATAGGCCAAATTTGTCAATGTAAAAGATCCATCTATGAAATAAAACATATTTTTTATTTTGGAGATAGTTTTAATGCTAATGTGAATCTTGGTTATTATTATTATTATTACATTTTTATATAGTTTTCAAAACTCTAGATATACATTTTCTGTAATGAGTAATGTAGGCTTTAGCTATTCTTTTGATTTTAGTCTTTAGAGGGCCCGAATTCTATGTAAATTTACTTACCAGAAACTCAGAAGAGAGAGCAACTTGATATTTAAATTAATAATAGGATATACTTAAATTTGGGGATTTGTTTAAATTTTTAAAATATAAAAAAATTAATAGGATAACAAGAAAATCACTTGAAACACTCACATTCAAACATGGAAAAATCTAGCATTAATAACAAAGGACTGAAATCAATACATTGAAATAATAATCATGGTGATAATTAATTTCAAAACTATATAACCAGAGGAAACCATTTGACTTTTTCATACAATACCTCCCAGGGTCTGCCATAATATGACAGTTAATATCTAATTGCAATGTGAGGCCTACCACACAGTATCTCATCACTACATAATGTGTGGTGAAGAAGCATCACAAATCTAATTGGCTTTGTCACTAACATACATTTCTTCTACTTGTTTCCAGAAAACTTATTTGAATCTGTCTTTACCTAATAGACAGCCTGTTCACTTACAAAATAAACATGTTTAAAAAAGGAAGTGACACATAGCTGCAAAATATGTCATGTACTCAATTCTTGTTTGCATGTTAGAATATATCTATATGCCTGACAAATATTTGCATCCAAGACCCCCCAAAAATCTTCCAGTTAGATGATGAGCTGACTGTATTTCTTCTAATCTAAAAAAACATTTAAACTAGATTGTGAGACCACGTGAAGATATACTTGTACTGACAGTGAGCACTGATTTAAGGTAGAATACATTTTATTGGACTTTTTATATGTTCTTTAAAAATATTTTATTAACAATCTAAGGAACTTTTAGTATGAGTAGCTGAGGATAATAGGGTAAATAAAACAAAAGTAACAAAAAATCTTATTTCTTTCAATGATAATACACTTTGATACATATTGAAATATCTCTAGAAAAAGGAATCTGGGACATGGACAACAGTGCTGTGATTGTATGGAGACCAGTATAAAGGGACTAAATAGTAATAGTAAAACAACAACAACAACAACAACAATAAAATACAGCTTGAAATAAAATAAAAAAGAAATATTTCTATAACTTCATGTTTACTAGACCAGTTTTATCATATATGAAGTGAGAAAATTTAGCATAAAATTAAAATTTTATTTTAGATTCATTTGAACTAAATGTTTAGGAATCAGTGAACCTTTCTAAACAACAAGGTTTTAAATTCATTTCCACTACTAAATATAGAAATAGATATATACATATATATGTACATATATACATTCATGCATATGCATATATAGAGAATCCAGGTAAGATATAATGATTATTAGTTTAATGATTTGGCAAGTAAGAAATAATAGTATCCCAAAATTTCATATTGAGAATTTGCTCATTAGTAGAAATGAAGAACAAAACTAAAAATGACCAATTCTTCATTCATTGTAGAGTGATATAAATTAGTCAGAAACTAGAGGGGGATCAGCACTGTGAGAGAAAAATCAAACTGTGTGATATTTTTATTTCATGGCAAGTCAGTGTTTCAAGTGTCAGCTAGAGCTTAGGAATAAATTCAGTCTTACTTGCTTGAAGATTCAAAGGACAAAATTCAGAGATATTATAGCACCTGGGAAATGAGAGTAAGTCCTATAAAGGCAAGAGCCATAGATTAGTAAATTTAAATTCTGAGAATACACTTTGCCTAAATTTTTTAGTGATCCCTAAACTCTACATGTGAAGGGCAAACCATAAACTCCTTTGAAAAGTTAAATAAATCTGAAATTTAACTGCTACCCAACAAAAAGAGTTTACATTTTTAATTTGATTTTTAAAATGTATACTATAAAAAGGAACCAACAGACAAGAAAAACCTCTTTAGAGGAATATAACAGAATCATAAGTCTTCTCAACAAACATAGATCCATAATATTCACAATATAACCCAATGGTACCATACATGTAATAGTATGAAAAACACAATGAGACATAAAAATTTGGCCCATTCTCAAGAAAAACAAAGGATGGAGTGAAGAATAAGAAACTCAATCATGTAAATTATCCAATCAAAAGAAGAGAGAGTAAATATATTAAACAGAAATGAACAGAGACTCAGGAACCTGTGGAAAAATATGAGAAAATCTAACATGTTATATAGTTCTCCAGAAGGAGAGAAAAGAGACTATGTGGCAGAAAAAAAAAAAATCCAAGTTTTTTTAAAGTAGTGTATTCCAATACCACATGATTTCATTCATATGTGGAATCCAATGAACAAACTGAACTAACAAATAAAACAGAGACAAACTCATAGACAGTGGGATGGCAGCTGAGGAAGGGGAAGGGTAGGGGGAAGGAATTGGCTAAAATGGGAAAAGGACTCATGGACATGGACAATAGTGTGATGATGGTTGCAGGGGAAAGGGTACATAAGGAGATTAAATGGTGATGGAAAAATACAATAAAAATTGTTAAATAAATAAAGAAAATAGTATATTTACAGATTTAATAAACTCAACAAATCCTACATAGAATCAAACTAAAGAAAACCATGTCTAGGCACATAACTATCAAATTCTTGAAAAGTAAAGATAAATAGAAAGTCTTGAAAGCCACCACAGTGGGAGAAAGGAAGGGCATACAACATGTAAAGAGCAACAAGGGTTTAATTTATTGCTGACTCATTATCCAAATTATGGAAGCAAGTAGGCATTCAAGCAATATCTCTATAGTATTTAAGGAAACAAAAGCAACCCCTCTATTTGTATCCATGGTAAATATCTCATAATAAAGATGGTATAATAAAGATAAAATCAGAAGGGAAAAAAAAGCTTAGAATGTGTTACCAGCAGAACTGCAGTAGGAGTAATGCTAACTCTTAAGCAGAAATAATATCAGATGAATAATTAAATACACAAAAAGGAATAAATAACATTATTTATCTGTATCTTTTCTCCTAATTTCTTTTAAATACATATGATTGCATTAAAATACAGCATTGGACTGTGAGATTGATAACCCGTTTGGATACAAAACACATGTAATATCGGAAAGGTAATTCTAGGACTTCAAATTTTCCTTATTTTATTGATGTATGTTATTTCTAATAGAAAAAAATTAGTACTAGATATTGCAATCTCTGAGATATCTCTATAAATAATGTGAAGAACTATAGCTATAAAGCCAATAGCTCTCAGAGCATTAAAAAATTATGTTCATACAAAGACTTATATGAGAATGTTCATAGAGGCTTTATTCATTATAGCCAAAAACTGGAATCAACACAAATGTCATTTGATGTTGAATGGTTAAGCAAACTATATTATGCCCATACCATGGACTGCTACTCAGTAATAAGAAGGAATGAACACATAAAAATCAAGGTGGACCTCTAGTGAATTATGTTGAATAAAAAAATCTAAAACTCAAAATATTGTATATTATAAGATCCAATTTATATAACTTATTTTTAATGACAAAATTATAGAAGTAGAGAAGACAGAAAGAACAAAGTGGACTTCGGACAAAAAGTATGAGGTACCTCTAAATTATTTCTTAAACTGTGTATGAATCTATGTTTATTTTAAAATAAACAACTTAAATTAAAATTGTAAAATGATAGTCCTGGAATGACCAATAAAAAAAATTGGTGGAATTCTAAAACAAAGTCAGATAACTCCATGGTAAAAAGACATGGAGAAAAGAGAAATTAAAATTTAAAAAACAAAGCAAAACAAGACAAACTGAAATAGATAACACAAGTAGGAAATAAATGGCAGATTAAATCCAACTATGCAAATACTTATATTGAATGCATGGACTATCAAAGGTATAAACTTTAGAAAGTAAGAAAGTAAAATTGTCTGCATTTTCAAAGACACAACCTTTTTTAATGTGGAAAAATCTTAAGGTACAAAACAAATGCTAGACTATACACATGAGACTAGAAAAGTAGGACTACAAGGGGACAATAAGGGGAAGTAAATTTATGACTTTATAAAACTATATCAAACCATTGTCTAAATTGGTTGTACAGATTAAAATTTCATGAGTAATAAGTAAAAAGTCTTATTGATCTGAATGTTCTCAAACCTTGGTATTTTCAAACCTTTAATTTATAACAATTAAATGGTAAAACGTATTATTTTATTATAATTTTGATTTATATTGGCCGATTCATGGTGAGACCGATCAGTTCTTTGTGTTATTAGCCCTAGGTGTTTTATTTTTTGAAAGGAGAATGAGTGAGGAGAGAATACTCTAGGTTTGAAAAATGGTTAAGAAGTTCAAGATTGATGAATAGGTTGGATGATATTGTATGACTTAGAATCTTTTCTTCTTAATCCAAGAATATCACTTTTTCTGTAAGACTCCTAATAATTTAAGAAATATAAAATGGTATTTTAAGAATATTTCTTATAGAGCCATAAAAAGAGAATCCCAATATCTTCCCAATGTGTTTAGAATCAAGTTATGCAGCGCTAATTTTTCTTATTTTTGTTGCCAGTCACTTATATAAAGTTTTGATAAACCTTTATGAATATATAAATCAAAAAAATCTCTTTTATTGTTTTGTATGGAATACTTGGACAAAATTGGTATGTCATTATTAATATGATAAAATCTCTGACAGAATATTTGTGTCACATGCTGTCATATCTGGTGCCATAACCCAAAGTGAAATTGATGAAGAGCCTCATGAACTTGTCAGCTAGCTGCAGTTTAATTTCTTTACTCCTTTATCAGTAATTCCATTTACAAAAAGAGATGAGGTTTAAACAAGTTGACCTTTGCAATATTCTGTGCTTGACTCAAGTATTTTATCACAACTACTATTGCGTTCTAATGACAAAAAAATACAAAGGTACTGACAAGGTACATTAAATGCATACATAATAGAGAAAGCTTATTTTAACAATGGTAGAAATGTATTTATCAGTAACATTCTCTTTCCATCAGTCTTTCTTCACAGTCAAAAGTGATATCAATGTATATTACTCAAAAGAGTGAACTGCAAGAATAATGAGAAACCTACATCCATTTGCAAAAGTGGTATAAATGTAACCTACTCTGAACTCAGCAATTCTGTGTTAATTTTTAAAAGCTAGGTTCTTTGCTGGTTCTGGCCTTTGAATTTAATTGTTACACGAGAATGCTATGGGAATTGATGACAAACTTTCTGATTTTGTGAAACAGCGATCATTTTATTGTGAAGAACGATGGCGATGAACACAAAATATAATATAGTCAATAGAACTTCAGATCTATTTTTCAAATGGAGGGCTGTGACCCATTATGGGGACAGAAAGCCAATTTAGAGAAATGTTACTATTTAAAAAATGAAACAGAATAAAAGAGAGAAGATGGCAGCCAAGTTGGTGTAAGCTGAGTCCACTTGCTCTTGCCTCCAAGTCTGATACTCAGCCAATTTTCAAAAAAATTAACTGAACATACAGCATAATCTTAGCTGATATGATGTTTGGAAGTGAAAGGGTACAGAAGATGTTTCACAATGGGTATATACAAGATGTCCCAGTCAGCCAGGTGGAGGAAAGAACCCACCAACAAATGAGCCATCAATAATCAAAGCATGAACACCCCACATAAAATGAATAAAGGGAGACCACAGAGCACCCAGATCGAGAATTCAAAAAGACTGCACCACTGAGTCTCATAGAAATCCTTGCACAGAAACCCACCCCATGAAGACTGGCAGGCAAAGCAGAGTGCCCGGAGATATGTAGAGTGCCAAAACAAACAAAAAGATTCACCAAAAATGAGGAGAAAAAGAAATAACCCCCAACTGAAAGGAAAGGAGGAATCCCCAGAAAAAGTTCCAAATGAAATTGAGGCAAGCAATTTATCAGACATAGAATTCAAAATAATGGTTATAAGGATGCTCAAGGAACTCAGTGAGAGAACTACAAGGAACTTTATGGGAACTACAAGGAACTTTGTGGGAACTGCAACATCATGAAAAAGGACATAGAAACTATGGATAAGAACAAGGAAAAAATTAATATAATATCTGAAATGAAAAATACATAGAAGGAATTGAAAGCACGCTAGATGAAGCAGAGGACTGAATCTGTGAACTGAAAGACAAGGTAGATATAACCAGTTAGAACAACAAAATGAAAAAGAACGAAAAAAGAATGGAGATAATTTAAGGGAGCTTCAGGACAACATGAAACATAACAAAATACACATCATAGGAATATTAGAAAGAGAAGAAAAGGTGCAAGGATAGAAAATCTGTTTGAAAAAATAATGACAGAAAACTTTTGAAACTTGGTGAGGGAAAAAAGTCACACAAATTCAGGAAGCACAGAGGGTCCAAATCAAGAAGATGAACCCAAAAAGGCTTACTCCAAGACACATCATAATTAAAATGGCAAATTTTAAAGACAGCAAGAGAATCTTAAAGCCAGCAAGGGATATACAGTTAGTAATATATAAGGAAGCTCTGATAACGCTATCAGCTGATTTCTCAACAGAAACACTACGAACCAGAATGGATTGGCACAAAATATTCCATGCAATAAAAAGCAAGGAACTACAACCAAGACCACACTATCCAGCAAGGTTCTCATTTAAAATGGAAAGGACAATAAATACATTCCCAGACAAAAAAGAAGGCTAAAATGGTATATCTCCACGAAACCAGTACTGCAAGAGATGCTGAAGGGACTGCTATAAAAAGGAGAAGATGAGAGAGAGGGAGAGAGAGAGGTATGGAAAAAATGACAATAAATAAGTACCTATCAATAATAACCTTAAATGTAAATAGATTAAATGTTCCAATCAACAGACATAGGGTGGCTGAATGGCTAAGAAAACAGAATCCACATGTATGCTGTCCACAAGAGACCCACATCAGAGCAAAAGATCTACACAGGTTGAAAGTGAAGGAATGGAAAAAAATATATTCCAAGCAAAAAGACATGAAAAGAAAGCTGGGGTAGCAACCCATATCAGATGAAATGACTTCAAGACAAAGGCCATAAAAAGGGACAAAGAAGGTCACTACATAATACTCAAAGAAGTAGTCCAACAGGAGAATATAACCTTTGTAAACATATATGCACCCAGTATAGGAGTACCTAAATATATAAGGAAAACCTTGGAAAACTTAAAGAAAGTTATTGACAGCAACAGTCATCATAGGGGATTTTAGCACCCTACTGTTGGCAATGGATATCTCTTCCAAAGAAAAAATCAACAGGGATATAGTGGCACCAAACATCACCCTAGATCAAATAGATTTAATTGATATTTACAGAACCTTTTACCCCAAAGAAGAAAAATGTGCATTCTTTTCAAATGCACATGGAGAATCTTCAATAATAGACCACATGGTAGGACACAAAATAAGCATCAAGAATTTCAAGAAAACTGAAATTATATCAAGTATCTTCTTGAATCACAATGGCTTAAAACTAGAAACCAATCTCAAGGAAAAAACTCTAAAACATTCAAATACATGGAGAATGAATCGCATGTTACTAAATAATGAATGGGTCAACATGAAATCAAGGAATAAATAAAAAAGTACCAGGAAATAAATGAAAATGAACACACAATAACCCTAAACCTATGAAACACAGAGAAGGCAGTACTGAGAGGGGAATTCATACATATTCACAATCGATTAAATCTTTGGCCATTGGTAATTCATTCTACCTCTAGACCCTCTCTTCTTGATGGATTCCTTGGGGGTGGGGGGGGGCTGAAAATCCCAACCTTCTAATAATATAATTAGGTCCCATGGCAACCAGTCCACATCTTTTGGTTACCTAGTTGCTTCACAAAAGACACCTCATTAACATAACAAAAGCACTTTATCACTCATGACAGTAAATTCCAAGAGTTTTAGGAGCTTTGTGCTAGAAACAGGGATGAAGAACAAATATACATATTTCTTGTTATAAATCACAGTATCATACTGTGCACAATATTTTATCCCTTTAGTTTGCCTTTTAATATTTAAATAATATTTCCAAAAATACTGTTACAAAAAATAGATCTAAATAGACAAATTTAAATAATTTTACACTGAACATCTGTAATCTATATCTAGATCCTATCTTTAATGTGTAACTATATTTGCTTTCTCTAATTACCCATTAATCCACACTGTTTTAAATACATTTTAAAGTAAATTTCAGCCATAAGTATCATGTTTCCTAAGTACTTCAGCATGCATATTGTTAAATAGTGTTCTATATTTTTTATAGGTTTTAAAGTTTTTCTTTTTAGAAGGTTTTCAAAATAGATGCAGCAAATTTATAAACTGCTAATTTTATTACTTAGAACTTCTGATATCTTCTCTAAATTTAAAAAGATTAAATCTTGTTTGATTCAGAAAGGTTTATAGTTCCAGAAGCTTATAGGTCTTTCATTTTATATAGTCTGAAACTTTTATATGCTAATTTTTATAAATACTGAAATGTAAACATGGAAATTAATTTATTACACACATTTGACTATCTAGTTGTTCTGAATTTGTTGAAAACAATTGTTTCCTTGTTGCTTGGTACCTTAGTTGAACAACAATCATCAATCTATAGCAGAGTCATGGTTTTATTTTTGGAGATTCTATCCATTGATAAGATTCTGAATATATATGCATATAATTTTGAAACCAGGTACTGTTTACCTTTCAATTTTATTTTTATTCAAGATTTTATTTTGCATATTCTAGATCCTTTGTATTTTCTACATACATGTTAGACTCAGCTTGTCAATTTTTACTAAACTCTTCCTGGAGTTTGAAAGAAGTGGTGCTGAATCTATAGACCAATAAATCAAAATTACCATCTTAAAAATAATGAGCTTCCCAAACAATGAATATGGCATATCATTCTATTGATTAAGGTTTTTAAAAATATATCTTGGAGACGTTTTTCATATAAATATAATACTTTATCAATATATTGTTATATTTATCCTTCATGTTTATTTTTAAATGCTATTATAATGTACTGCTGTTTTAATATCAGCTCCTCATTGTTTGTGGATAGAATAAATAAAATTGATTTTTATATTGTTTGTGAATTGTGCTAAATTCCTTTATTATATTTCATTTTTGGTAAATTTCTTAGAATTTTTTGAATTTTATACCTTCATTCTTACCTGTAGTTTTTTAATTTATTTTTTATTGCACTGATTAACACTTCTAGTTTAACACTGAGTAAAAATATTGAAAGCAGACACAAATGCCTTGCTCTCAATCTTAAGTCAAAAGTGTTCAATAAATTATCAGTTAATATTAATGTTGGTTTAAATTTTTGAAGGTGCATTTTATTATTTTGGAAATGATACTTTTAATTCTTAATTTGCTAAAACACATTATCAGAAGTTTATGTTAATTTTTGTTAAATGTACTTTTCTGCATCTATTACAATGATTATACACACATACATAAGAATATAAATTCACAGAATCATAGTGAAATTGGGTAGTTAAAGGGATTTCAAAAGTTAAAAACTTGCCATAAAGGCAGTAATTAGTAGTTTTTAAAAGAATTTGAATTTGTGCTGTTAGTCATACATACATCACAGTTAGAAGAAGTCAATTATGATAGAATTAAACAGCATAAAAATCACTGTGTATAACTTTCTTCTGTAAGTCTGACATATTCCCAACTCAAACCATATCTGCATGTCTGAATTTATGTGTAAATATGAATATATATACACACGTTTATATATAAATTTACTTATAAAACGACTCATGATAAATTATTATTCAAAATAGCATCAATTAATTTATTTAAACAATTATATTTATAACTCAATGGATCCTTACATAATTTCTATTCTAACTTTGGAATATAATACCAAAATTAAATGCACAAAGTTATAGAGTAAAACAAATAGTAATTACGCAACAGTGACTTTGGTCTCAGCTTCAGCAAGGAACAGTAGCACACCATTTTGCAAGACATTTGTGAGGTTGTTATTGCAGCTGTTGTTGCCTCTGTCTTTGCTGAGGTTAACAGCAATCATCGCACACTTTTTAGGTTCATTTACTCAGGCTGTCGATTAGCACAGATTCAGTGCTAGACTGTACTTCAATCAACTAAACTGTCATTTAGACATTAACATTATCAAGGATGTTCTTCTTGTAGAATTTCTTTCAAAGTATATTTTAGATCATAACACTGTTTCAAGGTAATTAATATAGAACCTCATGTGTGTGTGTACTTATAGTTTTCATAGCAGTAAGTGGTGATATATTTAGTGTTCAGAGTCTTAAACATTATTCTCCCTGTCACTAAATCCATGTGCTCATTGGCATTATTATTCTATGAATGTGTTTGGAAGTACTAAATAATCACTCCATACATTTAAGCACCCTGTCAGTTTTAAAAGCCTGTTCATTACTTCTATGCAACTCAGTGACAAAAGCAATGTAGATACTATTATAAAAATTTTAAAGGTGAGAAATTGAGGTTCTAGAGGTAAGCAATTCTCCAGTAATGACGTTTGGATCAGGTAATAGATGCCGGTCTGCTAACTGCATGTCCATAGTATTTTTTTTTTGCTTCTTCCACAGAAGCAGATAATCCTTTCCAGATTCAAGTGAGCCATATTCTTGGTTGTATGTCAAGAGTGGGTATGGTAGCATTTAACCCCTTTCTACAGTGACTGACCCATTTTGGATAGGTAGTATTGTGATCAAAGCTTAGGAAATCACAGTAATTTTTAGGTCTCACCCTTGTTTCCCAAGGATATAAATAGCCACTCACATTTGAACACATATAATATCTTGCCTAAAATATATCCTTTTAGAAGGTTATATTCATATAAAATATTTTAATAAGTACATTTTGATCTCCGTAAATAGATTCTTGAATTTTTTGTTGTCCTTTTTTTCTCTCAGACATCATTTCTATAATTAAGCTTGTTAAGTTAATCAAAGAAGGCCGTTAGATTGAGGTGGCTCCATTCCTTGCTATGTTTCCACCTTTCCTTTATGGAAGCATCTCCCCCAGCTCCTATCAGTGGAGTGCTCCTAATCACTTCCAGTTGGGCACAGCCTGACTCAAATTCATTTGTGTCCAAATAAACTCTTCAGCTTTTTACTATGCCTCAGTTTATCTTTTAACAAGTTTCCTCCCAAATGTTATTTTATCAAAACTTTGCAAGAGAGAAGAAATTGTGTCTCTGAATTTGAGGACAGGATTCTTAGTAGTCAAAAACAAGTGATCATTGAAAGATAAACTGTGCATAACCTGTGAACCAGGAATTCTACTTCCTCATTTAAAAATTCATGCACATGAGCACATGAAGACATACCCATAGATACTCATCACAGTTTTATCACAAAACAGGAAAATTGAAATGTCAGTTCTTGGGAAGGAAATGAGAACTTGCCTATGTAACACTTGCGATCCTGGAACGATACCAATGAGTAAATATTGCATGGTCGATAACCCCACATACAGAAAATAAATCACTTACAAAACTTAAAATACCAAAAAATAATGTTTATATACATAGTTGTTGTAACTTGAAATTAAATTTCTTAAATAGAGGCCTAGGGTGCATGGTGGTTGGCTACTCTTCAATGGAAGACTGCAAATGAAAGCGAAATAAAGAAGTGTATGACTCTCCGTTCCTGGAGGAGGTTTACAGGCACGTTGAGGAAGGGTGCAGGCACAGAGAACCACCAGGCAGGCCCTGGGGCACGTGCTGTTATTTGAGTCTGCAGCTGCAGGGCTTCCAGGTGTCTGAGCTAAAGTAGAATTGGTTCATTCAAACTATAGAATGGGATTTTGGTAAGTTTTACTGGGATTTTATTTAAGTTGTACACAATGTTGGGGCATCATATCAGGAACTTACCTTACTCATGACTCTGCAGCTACTGTTACCCAGGACATGTGATGGCAGGAGGTGCTAGGGACAGTTCAAAGCCCCTGCAGGCTGCTTGGACACAAAAAATGGATGCCCAAGGCAGCACTAATGTGGTGGTAAGTTAGTATGAAAGTGTAGAAGCAAGGACACCAACTTCATGAGGGTAGTTGCCTTGGGGTAGAAAAGAGGGAACACATTGAAGACTTCAACTTGCCCTGAGTTAAAAATTAAAAGAGCTTTAATTATGTATTAATCATTACAGTTTTTAATTTATGGTGTTTGGTACATGAACATTTATTTTATATAGTAAACATGCTTAAAAAAATAATACTCAGAGCTCTTGTTTGGGAAATTTTCTGTCTTACTCCATCCACTATGATAAATTAGAATTTCCTCTTTTTTTTTTAAAGGAATTTATTCTATCAAAACTGAAGAAAATCATTTGTAAAACAAATATGAAATTCTTTTAAAAATTTCTGAATAACTGTGATCTTCATAAAAATCATGTTCTTTAGTCTTATCTTCTTTAACCCTGTAGCTGCTGAACATTTTAAGATGATGGCAAGATTTTGTAAACGATGTTCTAGCAAAAGCTAAGCTCACTGCAAAACTTGTATAACTTGAACAGTGCACAGTAAAGCAATCTTTCCTGTTGAGGAGTGTAGTAATGACAGGTTTCTAGGATTAAATCTGCTTTATACAAATTTTATTTACATAAAGAACTAGAACCATCAGTCAAATTATTTTATGGAATGCTTTAAAATTATAGATGTTTGAAAATGTTTTGAGGAACACATATGATTTGCCTATAAAATAAAACCAAGTAAGGCCTAAAAAATTTATATTGCCATTGCATTTGTAATATTAACTGTTTTGCCCAATAATTTGTTTTAGAGAAATGACTTACAGTATAAAAGAATTAAATGTAATAGAATAAATAATTTTTATTCAAATATCTAGTAACACAATGACTGAGCTCACCAAATCCTGTATGTGGAAATGGAAAATGAATCAGGTGAGTATTGCAAAGTGTTGTCTAGTCATTGAGGAAATATGGAGCTGGGCATTGCAGAATGACTGCCATGAAAGGTATTTGATCAATGGGATCCCATAGGGGTCTTCAAGACCAGGCAGAGAGCAAAACAGACAAAAAAAAAAAAAAGATGGCCACATTCTTATGAAGGATGAGGAAACAGATTCTGCCAGGGATTCAGCAGACAGAAAGAGTAGGTGGCCCTGGGTTGGCTGCAGAGGTCATGGTGGGCTGTATCTATTATTCTCCTTGGTCACCCTCTCTGTTCTTGCTGTAAGTTACGGCAATGTAAAAGGCGGCAGTAAGTAGGTCATATAAACAAAAGCAAAAGGCTGTTCTCACTGCTCTTTCAAATTGATATTATTTGAAGTAGTGTAGTAATAAGGTTTTCCAAGTTTTATAAGAAAAAGATATCGTATATTTTTTCCATGGACATTACTTAGTTAAAAGACAATGAAGCTAACAAATTTGAGTACACAAATATTGGGTGTTTTAATTACCAATGCAAAACAAATTTTTGAGAATATGGATGGTACTACAAAAAAGGGTAAATAAAATTTAAAACCTGTATATATATATATATATATATATATATATATATATATATATATATGCCTTTTACTTTTTTGGCACAGATGGATCTAGCAATAAGAACATCTGTACTTGGAACAACTTATGCTTCAGATTCAGATTCAGTAAATGAAAGAGTAAAAATGTGAATTTTATGCACTCTACTTAAATATTCCTCCATCTGGAAAAAATTCAATGCCATAAAAATAGGGTTATTTCATTTTTGCTGATACAATTCATTTTTGATTTGGCTTATACAACAAAAAAATTAAATGAATTGAAGCAATTATGTGATAATTCATTTTACCCAAAATTTTTGCTTAAATTGAATGGATATCTGGTTAGCAGGACCTAAAATTTTCCATTTTACTTTTGCTGTACTGTTAGTCCATTAAGAAACATATTACTGTGGAGTATCAATTGGCATTTATATGATATTTTGAAGATTGTTTTGCAAGTGTTTCTTTTTTAAATTCCAGTTTTAAAATTATGTTGATAATATTCATAAAATATCTGGGTGTTTTATTGAGTCTGAATATTTAGAGATTATTTTATTTTACAAAATTAAAAAATCATAAAGAACCTGGAACTTGGTGTTATAACTTTCTTTTGGGTATATTAAGACTATCAAACATATTCAATTTGAAAACCAGTTGCCGAGCTGTCTAGAAGCATCTAGTCTTCATCAATATGACTAATCAGTTCAAGAAACTGGAGTGATACATTGAAAGTCTACACAAGTCATTATGCTCATTATAAAGAGGGAGACATTTAAAAAACAAAATAAGATTCAAAAAGGTAATAAATACGTTAAGCACAGTTCCATTCTAATTAATGTTTTAACTATTTTTCCATGAATTTAATCAAATATTCCACAGCAAATTTTGAAAAGAAAATTAGTTGTTAGTTAGATTCCCCAGACCTGTGACATTTTCACTGAATGTAAACTTGCCTAACAATAGCTAAGTATGGGATGGTTCAGCATGACTACTGCTTTGCATTTGTAGGACGTTCAGCAATTTTAACACTGGTACTTAAGAAACTACACAGAGGTACAAAATAGTTCTGAAAAAATAAGATTGTTGACCTTTGAAGCATTTGTTTTAAATATTGAGCACTTCACCACAATGTTAATGCCATGATGCCAAAGCAGACTTAAGAGTGAAGTCAATCAAATGTGTAGAACACATTTACATTTTGCTTTAGGTTAAAAAAAAAAGTTTCTGAAAAATTGCTGGCAGTTAGAACAATTATTTGATATTAATGTTAATAAGATTTTATTGTTGATGTTAATTTTAATGGTACTACTGTAGAAGAAAGAGAGGGGAGGAGGAGAGAGAGATTCAGTTCACCAGAGGTAAATACTTATTACTGAATCATTTATAAATACAAAACTTTGACCTTTGGGTTTTGCTTTGGAACACTCTAGTGAAAGGATTAAGATGTGTGGCTATAGAGTTAAGACAAGATGGCCAAATTTTGAGTTGTTGCACTAGGTAATGGGTACACAGAAAATGTTATGGGATCGGTATAGTTCTCAGTGCTTTTCATATGTTTACATCTATAATCCTCACAGTAACACTGTAAGGTGGGTATTATTATTTTCTCTATTTTATAGATTCATAAACTGCTTCCCAGAGAAATTAAATATTTAGTCAGATATTACTATGTAGATTTTAATGAATTTATCACCTCACATCTACAGACAAAAAATAGTTTCTCCTAAAAATAAGTGTCACATTTCTGGAAAGGCATGTGAAGTGATTCTATTATTAAGTGAGGGGATCTGGGGAGACATGGGTGCTACCAGTTTCATCTTTCCCTTCCTTCAATTTTTTTTGAACTCTAATGGCTTCGTATTAAAAAAGAAAAAACATAGGCTTACAAGATTAAGAACATGCCTGAAATATTAGAGGTAAAGCAGGGATGTTTTTAAGAGAAATACCAACAAAAAATATGAGAGTGAATGTAATTTAATAAGTAGTTATTAAATTACAAGAGGAGGGGAAGTATTCACAGCTATTTTTGTCTAGGAGTTGTGATCTCTCATCTATTTGTCTAACTATTGATTGATCTATGTTGTTATTACCATGGTGACTCTATCCTTCAGTACAGTATACATTTTGCATAGAGTAGATTGCATAAAATAGAAGTACAATTTGAAGGGTTCTTAAGAGCAAATGTTCATTTAACCATAAGAAAATTAAACTTTCCAGTTTCCATTAGCTCCCCATTGGTCACTTCACAACAAAGTACTCTTTCCATGTTAGTCCTCCATCTTCATCCTGACATGTGAGATAATAAATGTATTATGTGTGAGAATTATGTATAAATATTCATTTCTAAAATATGATTTGTTCTTTAAATTTTGAACTTTAAGTGGAATAATACTATATTATTTTATAATTGCTTCTTTTATAGAAACTTATATTTGTGAAATGTATCTATGGTGTTGCAGATAACTACAATTGATTCATTGTCCTTGCATTAACTACTCCAATGTATGAGTAGATGCCGTGACTTATTTATAAATATTTCTGCTAGTGGATTTGTAGGCTATTTTCAGTTTATTGCAACTTCATTGTGACTGAACATTTTAGCATTATATCCTGGAGCACATACAATGTTTTTCAGGTGTGTAAACTCAGTAATACAGTTAGAAAGTCACAGGGTGATCGTATGCCTTATTTAACTAGATAATACCAAGCTATTTACAAAGTAGTTATAGCAATTTACCCTTCCAGCTACTTTTTTCATAAAAAATAATAACTCTATTAAAATTTACATTGCAATAGATATTTTCTAAGTTAATTTTAATTTTACTTTAATTTAAAATTTAATTATTTCCATTTTAAACATGAGGGTCAACATTTTAACATTAAATACGTGCTTACATTAATCAATAGTCAACCATTTACTGACATATTTTGCTTACTCCTGATAAGAATTTTTAGCATGTTTCTTATTTTAATCTAGGTGTATATACAGATGAGATGAAAAAGGCTTACTGAAATCATAAATACAGATTTTAGTTATACTGTTATTGTCTTCATTTAACCTTTAATTAACATGTAGAATATTTTTGGTCTCATGCCAGGGTTTGCCCTCAAGGAAGTTTCCTTTACCAGTTTTCATGGAGCTTTGTGAAATATTCACTTGAAAGGGAGCACAGAAAAATTAGATTTTGCTACATTTTTGTCTTGACTCATTAGACATAGATCCATATTTATTCTATATCATTTTGATTTCCTTATATAAAGCTAATCCTCATCAATTTTATTAACCTACTAAATTATAATTATATTTATTATTCACTAGCCTGATATAATTTTTTAAGTTTTCTTAAAATTAACTAGAAAATTATGCATAAAATGATGAATTTAAATTTTAGCAAAATAATATCTACCTATATACTTTGTGTACATACTGTTTAAGCTAATACAACGCTGTAAACATAAAGAAAATGTAAGAGAATAAATTATAATTAATCTGTGTAACTCAGGATCTCCAAACTGAAGGGTTGCTTAAGTGTTCATAATATTTTGAAAAAAAGCACCGAGAGGACTATCAGATGCAGACATGCCATTTATTACTCATGTTGTAGGGGAGTGCACCAATGGCAGCGGGCTGGTGTGAGAGAGACGGCACCTCCTCCAGTCTGAGCCTCATTATAAGGGGTCCCAAACAAAGGAAGCTCGTGTCTTACACTTGACTCTAAACTACATTACCTCAGTGTGTATGTGCATAAAGAAAGGTCAAGAAGCAGTGAAAGAAAAAGAAGACGCTCCCAAAAGGAGATAAGGAGGGAGTTGCAATCCATTCCCAAAACAATACACCTTCCTTCTGACCAGCAGACATCTGACCAGCACTCAGTAATGGAAGGGGGAAGGGCCATGCCTACTGACCCCACACTCCACCCCAACATTGCTCTTCTACCTCACATTTTTTGTGTTAATTCTTCCTACAGGGGAGCTGGGTGGTTAACATGTTAGCACATTGCATGCATATACCACAGATACAGTCAAGGCTACACATCAAGATTAAAAGTCCAAGACAGAAACCAAAGAGATGTAGGAGGAGGGAATGCCACCAAGAACCTAAAGAGTTCATTGAACTGGCTGGTGTGTCTCAGTGGATTGAGTGCTGGCCTGTGAAGCGAAGAGTCATTGGTTCTATTCCCAGTCAGAGTGCATGCCTAGGTGGCAGGCCAGGTCCCCAGTGGGAAACGTGGGAGAGGCAAACACACATTGATGTTTCTCTCTCTCTCTTTCTCCCTCCCTTCCCCTCTCTAAAAATAAATAAATAAAATCTTTTTTAAAAAACACAACCCTAAAGAGTTCTACCAAGTCATAAAAGGGTCAGAATCTATGGTTGATATATTATTGATTTCAGATCCTAGGACAGTTAATGCTTGGGATACATTGTTGGCATTATCAGGAATATATACACAATACTCTGTGTTCAGAATGGCACAGCGAGTAAGTCTAATGCATTCTATTCTGCAGCACAACTTTCCTCATTTGAGTTACTTCAACAGAAATAAGAGCTATAGTATGCTTGGTATGATTAAGGGCTATTGCAGTGTGATTTTCTAGGGTCTTAATGGCTTCATGAGTTAAAATAGTACCTGCAGGGGGTACAAAAAGGGCTAGAGGGTACAACCATCAATCAGAACTCTTGACTTGACAGTGTGCCTGAAATGAGCCCCAATTCTGAGGGACTACTGCACGAGTGCTTAATATTCATCCTGAGATATATGTTTCTCCCCAGTTGCAATGCCCAGTCCAAGTAAATCAGAGATAAGGCCAACCATTTTGGCCACAGGTCCACAGGGCTTCCCATGAGACAGGATGGACCCGCATCATATTAGTAGACCTTCCCAGGAGTCTGTACCAGTCACCTATAATATTCTTGCACAGGGCCGCTGGTATCCACCCCGTGAGCTGAACAGTCTCATTTGAAGTCTCATTTCTGTGTTCAATGCATATGGGCATGGGTTGTTGCACCTCTACCTGTAATGCTAACAGTGACCCCAAACTGTCCCAAACTGTATACGAGAGCCAAGGCTTGGCACAGTTAACATGTTCCCTCATGATGAAAAACACCTTTTCACACATCTGATTGAAGAGGGGGTCAGAAGCCTTCCAGTCCTGCAGCCAGTTCCAGCGTGTCTCGTTCTCAAGGTGGATCCACCACGGCAGGCCAGCAGAGACCACAGTTGATAACTCCGTACAGTTACCCAACAGTCTGAGGCATTGTTCACAGTGGCCAGCATTCCCACCCTGTGGGGCAGGGTGTTGCTTCTGCAGAATCCAACTAGAAAACCCCCAAGAATTTGACAGAGAAACCAGGTAAACAAGGTCATAGTATATATTCTATGAAAACAGAAAGCACACAAAAGTTAATGAACACAGAAAATCATAAACCAGTTTCTGAGTCTGAACAGTGTCAGATGAGACTTCCAAATGCAAAGCTTTTGCTGGAATGAAATTAAGCAGTGACGATATGATATACCTGCTTTGTCTGCAATTTAAATGTTTCTGGAGATACCATCAAGTGCTCAGGTAAATTCTGTATGGTTGAACTGCATAGGCAGTTCTCAATAATTCCAAATCAAAGGATGAAGGAAAAATGAATCACTAGTTTGAAAGAAGGCAGGAGAAATTCAGGATCCATTCTAGTTCATAGGTGAGAAATAAAAATTTACAGGCAATTCACTGAATTAGAGTCTACTTTCCATAACTGTGTATAACAGATTTTATTGAAGGATAATTTTTACCCTAAAATCACCCTCATTTTTATCAAAGAGCCAAATCCAGATCAACTTATTTACTGTATTAAGTCCAGTTACAATTTGGTCTTTTGTTTTTTTTTTTGCATAAACACAACAGAAGAGCAATTGATCATATAGGCTTTCTTAAATCTATTGTACTTTTCTGGAACATTAAAAGGAATTCCTAGATTGAGCTTTAATTAGCTCCTCAGGGCTGGGAAGCAAAGCCACACAATTGCCATCAGGCTTTGTTTGCAGTATCACAATTTTGGGTGAGTTTCTCAAGTTCTTGATGTCCCCAAAATGTCTTGAGGTTCTTCCCACACCAACTTTCAGAAAAGTAAACCTCGCTCCTTACCTGGAAAGACTAATATGAACCACATGACCAAGTAAGGTACCAGACCATTTCTCCAAGGTGCTTTTATTAGCTTCAAAGTCATTTTTATTTATTTTTTTAAAATATTTTATTTATTTTATTTTTAGACAGAAGAGAAGGGAGGTCCAAAGAGAGGGAGAGAAACATCAATGCGTGGTTGCCTCTCACATGCCCCCTACTGAGGACCTGGCCTGCAACCGTGCTAAGTACATGGGCTGGGGAATCAAACCAGTGTCTCTTTGGTTTGCAGGCCAATGCTCGATTCACTGAGCTACGGCTGCTAGGGCTCGAAGTCATTTTAATTCCCTACAGCTTTCTGAATACATCCAGAGTCCAGGCAAGGCTCCTTTGATCATGACATTCCAGGCAAAGACTTACTTGATAAAATCACAATTGGAAACTCATTTTATGAATCTTGTTATGAAGAAATCAGATTCCTATTGAATTTATGCAAACAAATATATTGCTATGGAGAGAATAATACTCACTAATTAAGAGTTTCCAAATTCCAGAAGGATTGAGTAGGGAGAAAAATATAAATATAAATGTTGAATATTGCTCATGAAAGTATATTTACCAAATTTTTTAAGAAACGGAAAGTTTTTTATGTCTGGAAAATAAATGACTAAAAATTAGCAATAGTTTCACAAAGAGTTAGAAAAGTCACAATAAGCTCCAGTATTTTATGTCCCATAATTAGTTTATCTTGATCACCTGCAAGAGCCTCTGTAAATCCAGTCAATTCACAGAGCTCCAGCAAGCTTCACTCAGTTCAAAGGTGTGATTCAAAAATCCATTCTCAGAAGTATGCAATCCAAAACATGCATAGGACTCTGATGAAGTATGCATCAGAGTCCTCTCCATGAATCCCTCGAAAGACATGATAGATTTTTGGAAATGAGCTATAGCGAAACGGTGAGTATTTATAAGTGACAAAATTTAAAATGCTATGGTTATGGAGTTGAGTACAATGTAATTGACCAAAAAAATGTGCTTTTTGCAACAACATTTTAAGATAACTAGAATTACAAAGTATATCGGTATTTATATAATCTCTAGAACATCTACTTTAATAATAAAAATATGTGTACAAAAGTACAATATACTTATTATTTCTTTATTTGACTAGGCTTCCCATGTACTTTAAGCATACTAAAAAGGCCTTGTTAGTTCCAAACCTCTCTTTTATAAAAGAGGGAGAGCAAATAATTGAGGTATTCCAGGAGCTCATTAGAATAATCTAAAGTCATTTCTCAATCAAAATGTCTCTTAAAATTAGAAGTTTGGGAAGGCGCTCAAACAAACTTAACCAAAAGATTATAAAATAAACTTTTTGTTAAACAACACATTTTTATGGTAATAACTTTAAAAGACTTTAATTAAACTTAAAACTGATTTTCACATCAAATAATTTGTCCAGACCACAGGATCCTGTTTTGTAATTGTTTTTACTTCCTTTAGACCAATAAAATATTATACCCTAATCATGCCACCTAGAGGTGGAAAACACACCACATGTAATACACAAACACATATCACATAAAGACCATACACATGATGACTGAATACATAAAGACTATCTGCACCATCTGACTTACAAATTTGGGTAGAGAAAGCACAAGATGTCATTTCCTTGCCATTTTGTTTCTTCCCTCTTCACAATCCTTCTCCAATTTTCCTAATCCCTTTTAACTCATCCAGAAATTAGAACAATCTACTCTTAATTCTATTTCTTTCAAAATATATTGCCATAATTTATACCTTTTACTAAAGCCATATATTTTCCCCAACTTAAACATAAGTAATTAGCATTCTTTAGATTGACAAATTCATGAATACATTTCATAACTCTTACCCTGTTTACTAGACCTTTAGCAAAACAATTCTAATTAGTCTACAATGTGACCTAAGCTGATCCTTTCCAAAACAGAAGCAAAAACAAAATCTGAAGCAAACGCAAAGTTTCAAGAAGGGACCAGGACTAAACTTAGAATCTTATCTCCATATCTTTCTCTCTAACTCAAGGTCATCCTTTAATCACTGTACTTTTGCTTCAGTTGCTTCTCCTTTTCCCATGAAGGCCCCCTGATAGGCTCACTGGAGTGCTGGGGGCATGCCCCCAATTCTAGTGTACCACCCAGGGATTCCCTCTGCTATTCCCCACATTCGTTCCTGTCTTCTCCCACCCAACATGTTATCACATGAGGGGTATTTTCTGGAATATCCAGTTTGTGATGTTAATTGTAATGCAGGACCTCCAAACTGGGAAGTTGCTAAAGTGATCATGATATCTGAAAAAAAACACCCAGAAATCTAGCAGATGTGATAATGCCATTTATTATTCTCATTACAGGAGAGTGCAACAATGGCAGCAGGTTGGTACCAAAAAAACTGCACCTCCTGCAGTCTGAAACTAGTTATGAGGCATGCAGACAAAGGAGGCATGTATTCTATGTGGGACTCTAAGCTACGTTACCCCAGTGTGTACGTACAGGATGACAAACCAAGGTCAAGAAGCAGTGACAGAACAAAAAACCACTCACGGTGGGAGATAAGGAGGGTTATAATCCATTCCAAAAACAATACATACTCTTTCTGGCCAGTAGGTTTCTGACCAGTAGACCTCTGACTGGCTCTCAGTCATGGGAGGGGGAAGGGCCATGTTCATTTTCCCCACAATGTATAATTTTAAGATGTCTATGCAGATAGCAACTTAAACTAATTAAAATACTTAATAATCCACTTAACCTATAAATGTAAGCAATATTCTTATCTATAAGATAAAAACATTCAAATTTAAGTTTGTGAAAAGATTTGGTATCATTATCCAAAGTCCTGAGGAAGAAAATATCCTCCTACTAACAACAAAGAGAGAATCTGTGTCCTAGATATGGCTCCATATTCATCTTTGGGAAGACACATTGGTCATCTGATCAATTATATCAGATAACTTCCACCTTAGAGGTGGTGTGATACAAACTGCATTACTCTTTTTACCTCTGCCAGGACAATCATGAGTAGGCTTACAGATTGCCTGATTACACACAGCCTTGTCTTGGATCAAGGGGGTCCCTTTTATGAAGAAGGTGTGAAGATGAGCTCATGATCCCAGATTTCAGTGATTTTACCATGTACCCCCTCCATCATTCAGAAGCAGTCAGTAAGAAAGAACTGTGGACTGCATCTCCTGAAGACTTAGTTAAGGAGTAGGGTCACAGACATCTTTGCAAAGTTGAAGAACAGTGATCAGTCACACCATACAGTTTATGCACTGGACAAATCACCAGTATGAGTTTCTCCCCTAAAGCTAGAATTCATGGGCCTAGGAGACAAAGGGTAAAATTAGGACTGATTTCTCTCATTATTACCGCATTAACAGGGTTGTGGAATTTGTGCTGTCTTTATCTATAACCCTACCCTGATTGATGAGAGACCATTTTATTTCTCATTCTTACAGCTTTAGGTTGTATTTCTCAGCAAAATTATATTACAGAATTTTGTATCATTTTCTGTTTTCATGGGAAACTGGGTTAACAATAAATATACAATACATACATTTTAAAAATTTGTTTAATGGTCAGATGAACATAGACGTGGATTACTTAATTGGAATTTTCATCCTTAATAATTTAATATGAGACTTCAATTTTACAAGAGGAAAGGGATTTTTTAAAGTAAATTGTTTTCATCTATAATGAATGAATAGTATTTTTCACTCTGAATATTTTTGATAACTCTTGTACAATAGACAAAGGACATGGTCTTTCAGCCTCCTTACTATGTAGACCCAGATATAATTGTAGTTATAGTTTTCCTTATCCATAAAAGTCAAGCATCTTTGTGTAGCTTTCACTTTTACTGATGGTAAAATTGATATGAAAATGTTCTAAAAATTGTTTTCTTCACAGTGGTACGTCTTCAAAACTTTAAGTAAATATTTATTCTTTTATTACTGTTTTTTGGCCACTTATCACTAGTTGTAAATCATTGTGTAGTAAGTTGCCTCCATTGTCAGTGGAGCACGTCTTTGGGGTTCTTCTCGTAGTCTCTTGACAGGACTCTGTGAAACTCTCTCTTCACTCTGGATAGAAGCTGCTTATCATATTGTCTTGCATCTCATCCATCCCTACACAACAGGTACATGACATAATCAAAGATGAGTATGCATCTCAGGTATTGCAAGAACTATTTCCTTGATATTTATATATGGATATTGACAAAGAAAATGTAGGTTCCCATGTCCAAAAACTAGTGAGAGAAAAAAGCCAGAGAAAAATGAACAAAGACCAAATATGGCCAGTGTTCTAGCATTGCAGTTTAGGACAAAGATTATAATTTATACCTAAAGCCAACTCCACCCCACTCCTCTTTCCGAAAGGCAGGGGATTCTATGGTTACATGGAATTGGGTTTCTCACTTTTAAAGAAAACAATATTTTATTACAATGTGCTCCTCTACCTCTAGGTAAGCCTGTGCCATGTTCATTTATAATTAACCAGATAATTTATTAACATTACTAATTGCTAGAATGGAAATTTGAAAATCGATATCATCCAAATAATTTTTTGCTCTTTAAAATCTTCAACTGTCACACTGCTTGCTCAGTTTTTTGTGTAATTCAATGTTGATATTCCTTGAAAATATGGGTGGTTCACTGTAACTACATTATTTATAAACTGTGTGTAGTGTGATTAATATAAAGATGGTAAAGCGTATTGCCTGTAATAGATAAAGGAAATGTTCAAATATATGGTGTTATCATCTGGAAATGAGTACATAAATTAAAAAACTTGTAGAAAGAATCATAAAAAAAAGATATGTAATGAACCTGATGACTTCTTACTGCATAAAGGTTCTTTGATAATAGTTCTTATTTTTCTCTCTAAGACCAAATCTCCACAAACAATGCATAAAAGACTATCATTGAACCAAGAGTCTAAATGATCATGTAAACACACATAAACACATACACACACTACCTGACATGATTGAAGAAAATTTGATGTGAGGTTCTGAAATCAGTAGCTGTCTTGTCAATTTTCCTTAACATTATGTAAGATAAATTGTTTGCAACTTAAAAAAATACCTAATTTTTGAACATGGCTCTTTAATAGTTTATATAAATTAAAGGATATAATATTTTATCTCCTGAAAATTACAGACATTCAATATGTACTTGGTAAATTAGTGAAATAAACAGCTATCTGTCTGGGTACACAAAATTGAAAGCTCTGGCCCTTAATCTCAAGATGCTTGTATCAAAGAGAATACATTAGTGATTATATGGGTATATATGATGACTAACTAAATGATTGAATGGATAGTTGAATAATACATAAGACTGACTGGGAAACCAATATGCATATAGATAAAATGATACCACTGTAAAGTGAGAAAAGGCATGTGAAATATTATGTGGTAGAATAACAGTTCTAAAATGTGATATTTCTGGACATGGTCAAGAAAGGAAACTTTTATGTAAAGGTTGTCAACAAAATGTAAAAAAAAAACACATATTTATTAGGCATAGAAAAAGTTAGAAAACAAGTGTGTTTCAAGCATAACAGTGGGTGTCCTTGATCTGTGGAAGAGTAAGTAAACAACACAGCGATTAAACCATGTAGGAAGGTTCAATTGTGTAAGTGCCAGAGGGAGATAAATAACAAAGTAACCGTTGAATTCTGGAAAATGTGAAATTTAGATTATGGAATCTATAGTTTATTCTATAGCTTTCTTTGTAACACTTACCAAATTTCTTATACAAATTCTACAGTTACGGGTCATATCAAGCTACAAAAAGTGATGTCACTGAACATGGAGTTATGAAGTTAGACAGAACAATACTCAGTCTTCCACCAGGAGCAGATTTTCAAACCTGGCAAGAGCAGTGACCACTGTATTAGACTGAACACCAGATGTAGGAGAGAAGCTCTGCTAGGAAACAGCTGCCATGTTCTCATCATGGGGGTAAGGGCCTATGATAGAATGTGAAGTTGGGCATGAGAAAGATGGAAGATATATGTGAGGACTAATGAGATGGGAGAGATGTTAATGATGGATTTGAAAGACTAGACAACAGGGAAAGAAGAGCTGAGTGTTATTAAGCGTTCAAGTGAAAAAAAACATAATCATGCTTTTAAAGAAAATAGAGGTAACAGGTTGATTTTTGTGTATACGATATGCATCTATGTGCTTCTATTGCATTTAAAATCCTTCAGATATGCTTACTGTTTAGTTGGTTTTAATTCTTGTACCTCCATGACCCTTTAAAGCCAGCGATTTTCAGCCTTTTTCATCTTACGGCATGCATAAACGAATTGCTAAAATTCTGCAACACACCAAAAAATATATTTTTTGCTGATTTGACAAAAATTAGGTATAATTTTGATTCATTCACATTGAATGGCTATTGTTGTGTTGCCTGTTGTCATTTTTTATTTGACACTCTAAGGGAAAAGAGGCCAGTGTCCCCAAATAAATAGGTATTGCGTGTTTTAAAAATCCTTGTGGCACACCAGTTGAAAATCATTGCTTTAAGATAATATTGTAATATA
The DNA here is from genome assembly GCA_004026545.1 of Mormoops blainvillei. Taxonomy (NCBI): domain Eukaryota; kingdom Metazoa; phylum Chordata; class Mammalia; order Chiroptera; family Mormoopidae; genus Mormoops; species Mormoops blainvillei. The sequence continues at coordinate 68,525 of PVJD01006554.1, forward strand.
TTTATTTCCTTTCTCTTGAAAAGTAAACACAAAAAATAACCTACTAATATTTTTTAAAACGTATTATGTTTACTTATTCTCATGCTCTAAATTTACCATACCTGGAGAGAAAAGTAGACCATTGTTTCTCACTGGGTGTCTTTATTTAAAAAGAAAAAAAGTTATATATATTAATAATGTTAGATTTTATTTCTTTTAATCCATTTTGTTTATATCCTTATTTTTTTTACAATATCACTTTCCAAAGGCATTTCACAGAAGCTATACTGACTATATAAATCAGGCACATTGAGAGGGGATACAGTTTCACTGAACATGAATGTCTCAGACTGAGTTTTTAATGAACATGTTTAAATGTATGATCTCATACACATTCTGAGCAATTTTGCACAAAAAATATTCTACAAGTTTACAATTGCTCACAGTAGTAATGCTTAGCAGCACCTAATGTTCTGTACCTTTCTTATAGGCTGTTACACTCCATTACTCTTAATAGAACTAATTCTGTCCTTTCTGCCTTGGTAAACAAGTATATCTTTGATTACTAGTAATTTAGTTCATTTCAATAATGAGTATAAAATAAGATATAGAAGTAGTAGATGAGATACTTAGAGGTATTTTTAATGACTGGTGAAATATTTAAAAATAAACACATTTTGCTCATTAGTGCCATGTAAGCCCTGTCTCCTAAAAGGAGATATTCAAACTCTGTAACACCAATTCTTATTTTGGCTACTTATTTTGTACTGCAAATATTTTATACATGTATATCATGTATTCAGAAAAGTTCATGAATCAGAAGTACACAGCTTGACAAATTTTTCACAAAATGAATTAACTGGTATATCTGACATCTAGATCAAGAAACAGTGCTTTACTCGAACTCTGGAACCTTTTCTACCGCTTATAGGCATTTCTTCCCCTCAAGCATTATTGTTATCTTGATTTGTAGGATCATAAATTGTCATATTTGTTTGTGAATATTATGTCAATGATATTATTATATATGTGTGTTATTAGATGAACTTCGTTCAACATTATATGATTTATTCATATGGTTATATGTAATTACGGTTCATTTATTCCCATTGTCATATAATATTTTGTTGTATAAATATAATGTAACTCATAAATTTTACTTTTGACGGTATTTGTATTTGTTTTCATTTGGGAAAGTATAATTAATACCACTGTAGATGTCCCTGTACATATAATTTTATAAACATATATATATATTTATTTAGAACTATACCTGAAAGCGAAATTTCTGAACAAGAGTATATTTATAGATTAGTTTTATCAGATTCTACCTCTCAGTTTTATATTCATGTCAGCCACATAATCAGAGTTTAAGTTGTTACATATCCTTGACAGTACTTGGTATTTTCTATATTTTTATTTTAGAAAATCTGATGGGTATATAATAGTAGGACATTCTAGTTTTAATTTCTATTACCCTAATGGCCAATAAAATAACCACTTTTTATACATTTATTGGCTCTTTGAATATTCTATTTTGTAAAGGGTCTATTAAATTCATATGGCTACATATATATTGGATTACTTATTGATTACAAAAATTATATATATATACAAGCTACCTTTCAAACTGATACCAATCTTGTGAGGTTTATGAAGATTAAACACAACACAGAAGAATCTCTAGTTTGAGGTAGAAGCTTTAAACTGAAATGATGTCAGTGGATTACTAGTGATTGTTTGGAGTTTTGAACATTTCCTGATCACAAACTAAGTAGTTGTGACCTAAACACTTTTTGACTTTCTGATTTTAAGATTTGAACTAAAAACTGTATAAAGCAACCTTCTTCATTTCTCCTTCCCTCTGTTTGAAGTCCAGCTTCTATTTTGTTTTAAAGCCTAGAGAAAGGGATAATCAGGGAATAGATACTTGCTTTCCAGTGGGTTAAAGTTTTCTTAACTTATTTTATTATATCAGATTGCAGAGATAGAGATTGTACGACTAATAAAATCACTCAAAGTCATATCAAAGGGGCTGAATATTTCATAGAAACCATTTAACTTATATCAACTTTTTTCTTCCTCTAAAAATTTGTTCAAGGGATGTATATTTTAATCAATATGATACTAGTTCCTTTTATTATTTTGGGTTTTTGCTTGTGAAAACAAGCACAAGCTCTGCCTAATTTATCACCCTCTCTACCCAAATATTGAGAAAATGCAAGATAATTCATAGACTCATTGGCAAACCTGAAGGACAGGACTTGGTGTAGCCACAGAATCTAGATGGGAGACACTGATGAACAGATTCATCACAGAGAAAATTGCTTTTCTTTTGTGTCACCTCCCACAGGATTTCATTTCTTCCAGAGAGAATGCAGGTTTCCTGGCTTAGATTAAGTATTCATGCACAGTCAGGGGAGAAAAGGGTACTATGGGTGAGCATATTTTCATGCAGTTGTTAAGGGGTAGTTTCCACAGCGGAAATGCATTGCTCCTATGAGAACAAAGGTTGGAGGAGTGGATGGCAATGCTTGCTTGATGAGCAAAAAATGACAGATACCCACTCAGCCCTTTTAAGGGGGTGGTTGGAAGAACAGGAAAAAACATTCTTTAAGAAGTTAATACTGGATACCAATTCCTTAGACAAACCTAATTATACTAACATGCTTTAAGCAGGAAGATAAAATAAAATAATTTGGCTAAGATGAGTGACTAAAGTTGAGCAAGAGAGTTAATACTATTATTATACTACAATGTCAGTGCAATACCATAATGAGAAAAACATTGAATTATGCTTAGATAGATAAATAATTCTGATAAAATACAAGATTCAAATGTCAGTATAGAATCAATACTGAAGTATTTTCACTTAAATGCTTCTGTAAAATTATTGTAGTTTTCTTAATATAACTGGCATATGGTGAAGAATAACAGATTAAAAATCATTTAGCAGCATATGTGTTTTTCTCTAAGCTATTACCAGTGATGTTATTTTAAAATAAAGATATCCTTTGATAGCTGCTGCCTTTTAACTAAGTCATAATATTTGTTGGAGCACTAGAGAAGTAGACTTATTTCCCAAGAGTTATATTCTTCTAATGGTCTTATAAAAAGTCATGGCTACCTCTCATTAAATGATGAGATTTCTTGGTGATAAAGAAATGAATTTTCCCAAAAATGACTAGAGTAAAATTATAGCTTAAAATAGTAAAAACTAGAAAAAAAATGTTTAAAAGCTAAATAAAGAAAAAAGAAGAGAAATAAAGAGAGGATAGAAATGTTAAAGAAATAAGAAGAAAACCTCAATTCAGAACAAGGACACAGGCTTAAAAAAAGAGAGACACAGAGAGAGACAGGGAGAGAGAGAAAGGTAGGGCAAAAATTATCAGCATTAGCACACAGTAAAGAAAACCCAAAGCCAGCCAAATCCTGATGCTAACAATCTGATACTGCAGTATTTGCAAAGAGAGTGCATGAGCCATTGCAAAGCATAACATTAAAAATAAATAATAAATAAGCAAACAAACAAAAAAGTAAAAGATCCATCAATTTAGCAGAAGAGATCAATGATGTTATGCTAGAAAATATTGGAAAAGGACAATAAACAAAGTGAAATGAGTTTTATAATTTTGCTACATAGGAGAATATTAACTGAAAATTACTTTTGAGACAAATGCTTAAAACATCAAAAGTGATGTAAAATAGTATATTTATATATTGCTATCTATACCTATACCTACACCTATCTATATCTATATCAAGGGCACTATGCTAAGTGAAATAAGTTAGAGAAAAATAAATATTGTATGATCTCTTTTATATGGTATCTAAAAGTAAAAACAATAATAAAAACAAACTTATAAATCAGAGAACAGATTGATGTTTGCCAGAGCTTGGGGAGGGTAGGGCAAGTGAGAAGTAGAAGTAGGTGAGAGGGGTCAAAAGTTGAAAAGAAAAAATATATATATGGTGCATTGCTGAGCAAGAACAAAAATTGTCAATATTTACAAAATAGCTCGTTGAGATATTTATGGGGATTGTGCTGAATACATAGATCAATGTAAATAACTGACATTTTAATAAAGTGTCTTTTAATCATGAACAAGGAATATATCTATATTAATCTAAATTTTCTTTTATTTCTTTCAACAGTGTTTCTTAGTTCTCTCTCTACAAATACCTATACTTTTGCTGGATTTAATTGAGAGAAATCTTCTTTTCTTTTTCATTTTTGATGTATTTAAATAGCATCACATTCCCTTGAAATTCCAATTATTTATTACTGGCATATAGAATAAAAGTTGATTTTTGTATATTTGACCTTGCACTTTGCTTCTTGTTATTTCAGTCAACTCATATAACACATGGGAGAATAAGTTCCATTTTTGCTTGAATTTCCACAATCATGGAGAGAGAGAAAATAAGTTCCTTGCAAGCAAAAGAAGTATGTTCCTATTAGAAAAACTGAGAATTTATAATTATGCCATATGAAGATATTTATTTAAGATAGCAAGAGCAATGTTCTGACTATATACAGAAATGAGAGCTGTAAATCACTGCAGGAGAAAGGAGAAATAAGCAGTTAGGAGTGTACATTGGGTATTAATATTTTTCAGCTGTTCACTGTCTCCTTTCAATGTATTAAAAACTAAAAAATAGAAATATTTCCCATGTTAAGACAACAAAGATACCAAAGTAAATATCAGTAGAAATGAGTTTATGATAAAATTTATGTAAATTGATTTGCACTACAAACGTAAACCTCTAGAAGATGATTCCCGCAGTCCTTGGTAGACATTGGGGGAGCCAAGGTTTAGTCATTCAGTCAATCTGTTAAAAATCCCAATTTTCAATTAACCTCAATATCTTTAAGAATATAAAGATAAAAATATGACAAATAAGGGAAACACAATAGTACAAATTAAAAGATTATCATGTTGCAAAAAATAAGAGCATATCAACAAAAACTGTTTGCAACCTAGAAGAAATTTTCAGAAAACTATTTTGCAGTCTCAAGTAAATTCAATAATCTTGTCATTTGCGAAACAGAAAAAAAAAATACTATATAGGGGGAGTAGACCTAAAAAAAAACAGAACACTCAAAGAAGAAAAGAAAGATGAAGAAAATAATTTTTACAATAGAATAAAAATGCCAATATTGACAAACTAAATATGGTATGTGAATATACACATACTACATATTCAGTGTATTTTACATTTAATATATATTTTATATTTAATATATATATATTCTCTTACATAAAAGTAGGATCTATAATTATTTTTGAAAAAGGATGCATAAGAAGACAAAATACCCCTTACCCTCTTCTCTTTATATCTGTTCTTATAGACATTTATTTAAAAATGAATAAATAAATAGAAATAAAAAAGACAGAGAAGAAAAAATATATAAATTAAATACTTTTTACATGAAATAAAAATGCCAATATAGACAACATAGCTAAACTATGGACAGAGTAAATCAGACTCAAACCAAAAGACCATAAATAAATAACATTCACAATGTAATAAGACACTTTTCTATGTGTAGAAACCTCTAATTTACATTATCTTATTATGTAATACTTGCTCAGAACTGTTGGCACCCTAAAACTCTTCTTCTTTGATGCAAAAAAAGAATTTCTGTTTTTGTTACATTTGTGTGATTTGAAAACAAATGTTTCCAAAATTTTTGATTAAAGGCAACCTGAGCTTCAACAATGTCTTAATCATATTTTATAAGAAATAAAAGTGACAGAGATTAATTCATTTGGCCAGAATCATACACCTAATGAAAGATGAAATCAATAGTCTGATATAAGCTGACTTATTAAACATTGTGCAATACTATATTTCTTGATGAAATAAAATCTAAAACAAAATTAGCCACTGTTATCATTACTATTATAATAATAAAAACAGAAAACAGATACAAGAAAATTGAGAAAGGTGAAATATACCTATTATAAAATAAATATTAATGAATTAAAATTACTTTAGAAAACAGAACTTCTCACATAAGGCAAAAATAATTTGTATATAAATAATATAAATATATGTATTATATATTTTATATATACATATATATTTCTGCTATAGGAGAGACACCAAAAAATGCATTCAAAACTAAAAATCACAGAAATTGTATAAAGATCATAAACCTACAATAAGATGTAAGAAACCACAATAATGGCAGCATCGAACAAAGAAAGACTGTTAAATAGAATGTAGGGGTATAAACCATAATGTGTGCAATCAAGCAGCACTCAGGAAGTGTGTTCGGTACACATGTTTTGTGTAGCAAAATGTGTATATGTACGTGTTCTTGCCATCACCACAATATTTATTGAGGGAAACAGTTAACAAATGGGTAACTAAAGATTTAAATATTTTTATAAGTACTAGGAAATAAAAAATACTGAAAAGTATGAAAGCTATGGCATTTGTTAAGCCTCAGTGTGATATTGCACATTTCTGTGACTTATTCTGTCAGAAATTGTGAGAGACAAATTCATCAAAAGACTTGAGAGAAGACTACTTTTCTTATAGAAAATTCAAAGCCCAGGTATGCACATAAACTAGTCCCAGGCATGATAGTCACTAGACAAAAAGCATTAAAATTTCTGTTGCTTTTCTTTTCCCTTTTCTTTTCTTTTTTTCTTCTAAGGATTTGTAGGCAAAAGTGTTTGGGAAAAGTTTAGTACTGTACATTACATAGTTGTACTCCAACTGTAACATTAATAAACAGCCTAGCTTTCTCACTTAATCTAAAATTCTCCAATTCTCAATTATTACCTATTAATAATAACTATTATTATCATTTTATCAGGTTATTAATTTAATTTATTACTATATTAACATGGTTCTCCTAGAACCATGTTAAATGACTCCCTCCAAATAGATATAATTTTATCATGTTTTGCATTATAAGTGAATTAGTCCCATAGTTGTTCAGAGGATCTGCAAAATGACCACTGATATATAAATACTATACAAATCATACTTGGAGATTAAAAGAGGTGTGCTTTAATAAAGGATCTGTAATGTTATCAAGAAAGACTTGCTTGATGGGAGTAGTTTCTGTTTCCTCCCACCAAGTTTCCTTCCCAGGTTATATGAATAGAAGATTATAGGATTCTTCCAAGTGGCAGGAAAAGTCAAAGAAATTTTTCCAAGCTTCATTATCGTTCTTCTAGCCATGTCCTCAAGAAACTACAACATAATTATCAGACGTGGTTTCAAAAAGTGTTCTGAGAGAATAACTTATCATAACATTCAGATTCTGGGAATGAGTTTCTTATGACACCAAGAACCTATCACAGTATTATGCACAGGTTATGTAACGTATGTTATTGATTTTCACATGTTAATATTTCAGAAACTGGGATGAGCGATATAACTGGTAGAGGTCTATTATAGCTGTTGGCCTGGTCTGAAATATATTTCCTTCCAGAAAGAATTTGTTTTTGTGTTACTGAGTCATTGCCAAACTACAACCACTTGAAATCAAAATCTCTGCTTAACAAATTTTCTACCACACTGTTAGTGTGACTCTTAAAAAGATTTGTTTTTACTTTAACTCCAACAAGCAATTCCAAGTTCACGACATAGAAGAATGTTTTTTGACCCTTTCTTTATGGTGTATCTATTTCTTATTATCTTTATTCTGAGTATGTCCTAGGTTTATATGTGGGGCTTTAACTAGACTCCCTAACAAGGGTGTTTTTCTTAATTAATAGAACATAAAATAGTGGTGTAACTTTTCATTGATGACATTTTCATTTGATTAAATATAAGAATGAAAAACAAGAGATTACACCTGCACAGTTATGCTGAAATTTTGTAATGGCAACCTATCAATCATTTCAACATAAGGGTGGGAAATACTGAGGACCATAGGTTAGGCATGGCTATTGTAGAGCTAAAATAAATTTATTTTAATATGGAACCCAAGTTAAATCGAATACAAGAGACCAACATTATGATGGAAATTGGATATTCAGTGAAAATTTAAAAGCTAACTGAACTTACTTTGATGGACCACAGAGAAGCAGTATTTGGGGCTTAATATAAATAATGTTTGGTTGAAGAGTTTTCATAAATGATTCCACCTAATTTATAGTTATACATGAGGTCAAATCAAATATTGAAGAAATAATAACTAAGGGTAAAAAGAAGCAAATAAAAAAGTACCAAATCTGAGGACAGGCTCTATCTGTAGAATAGCTGTAATTTCTCACCCACTCTCTTCCATGAAGACGTCATTGCAACCATTGAGCAGTGACCTAGGAAACATTTCTCAAGCTGAGTTGCTTTTGTGTTCTATTCCTATGTCTATGTCATGAGGATATCCCACCCCTCATCCCTACTATGTCCATATAGCCACATAAGTATCCTGACACTGTATATACCACAGTTACGTTTCTCATTTTGTCACTCTCCTGATGACTCTTCTTTGTGAAACAATCAATTTTTGTATTTCTGTGATTCTAAAGTTAACTGCTTAGCTTCCTCCCTTTTGGGTATTTTTCTGAGTATCCTGGGCAGTTAACCACCCTCACGTAACTAAATAAATAATTCTGTTACAGGACAGGAACCAGCCTGAGGCAGGTCTGCCTCAGGCCAGCCTGTAGTGTGTGGGTTTTGACTTCGTATAGAAAAGATTTCAAAACACAGGTCCAGGTGATTTTGAAGATACATTTATTAAGGCTGGGAACAGTGAAATAAAGGACAGACTTAGGTTAGCAGAAGTAACAGGAGAGAGTACAGGAGGTGCTCTGCTGTGGCTCCCTAGAAATGTTACAGGAAAGGAGTGAGCCAAGGAGGGGCTGCTTCCCTTCAGTGGGAAGTGAAGGTCAGAGAAAAAGAGGGCCCTGGAGACCGGATCAAGGGGTAAGCCCTGATTGGCTAAGCAAGCTACTGCTGCCCGCTGCTCCCCCGGCTGCAAGCCTCCTGGGGACCCTAAGAGTTTAAAGGGAAATGAAAAGTTCATGCCTGGGAAGGGGCATGGGTGAGCTTCAGAGCAAGCCAGCCCTGACTCTATCCTGAGGGCTTTTAAATCTTTTTTTTTCTGTAGGCAAGAATCTTAGGGGAGTATTTCATCAGAATATTCATCAGATTTCCAGGTGCATTTTAAATATGCTGATGGATCAAAATGAGCACATAGGGGGGTTTGGGAATATTCTTTGGTCTGATACTCTGTTTTACTTTTATTTTAGGCTTGTCAGGCTTTTAATGGGGTTTTTGTTATTTATTCCTTTGACTTCATCTGTCCTTGTGTTTAGCAGGCACAAATGGAATTAGTTGGTTCTCTGTTCTCTATTTTCCAGACCAGGGAGATTTAAGCTATATATTCTCTGCTTAGGGGGAGACCTACGGACCATTCGCTCTCAAGTGTCCTTGGTTAGGGGAGATAAAGCCTTGTGCTTCTCTAGCTGGATGGAAGTTGCTCAAACTGTTTGGCCTCGTTTGATTTCATTGTTGCAGTTTCCCCTTTCCACCCGCCTAGCTTCTTACTCTCCTGCCGTAATTCCTGGGCTACCTCCTAGGCCTTCTTCCCTTTGCACACGGACTCTTTCGCTAGGTTGCTCACCAAATTCCATGACTTCGAATAAAAATACATTGGAAACAAGTCAAAAATGCCTTCACTTCAAGAATATGCCACACTCACATACATCTGACTGCCTCCTGAACATTTCCACTTTGATATCAGACATAGTTTGCCTCCTTTTTCAATTCACGATCCACACAACAAATTCTAACTTATTCATTGTTTCAATATAAACATTATTTTCTCAGAGGGATGCTTTGTACCATCATACACTATATTATAAATTAATAACACCCTGTACATTCCTCTTTATTTGACCATAAAACCTATGAAGAGAAGAACTATGACCATTTCCTTCACTGCTTGAACCTAGAACAGTTTTTCGAACATAGACATTGACATACTAATCAATATAAAATTGTTTATGAGTAAATAGTAATTTCTCTTGCCTGCCTTCAACTGCACAACAATTCAGAACTGAAAACAAAGAAGTTTGTGTAGTTTTGCAATGCATAACCTATGTTAGGGATCACTAAATAGTAGCCCACAGGCCAAATCTAGCATTTGCATTATTTGTCTGTGGTTCGTGAGCTAAAAACAGTTTGTGTTTGCTTGTTTTCCTTTTTAAAGTCTGTAAAAAATTAAGTAAAAAAGAATATGTAACAGAGACCATCTGTGGCCTACAAAGTTTAAAATGTTTAACACCCTGGTCCTTTACATAAAAATTGTATTGACTTTGGTCTGTGTATGACGCTTCCTGATGTTCTGCAGTTCCCAGCCTGTGCAGCTAGCTGTATATGGCTATTTTAAGAGAATTACTCTCAGGACCTTTGAAACTTCCAAAACACTAATTCATGAGCCATTCAAAGGAATAACTTCTAGAATGTGTTCTTCCCCTAGCTGATTTGTCCTTATCGCCAGACCAAACAATAGCAAACACACTTCTAAAGGAAATAACAGAGAAATCCTCCTCCAAAATGAAACATTGCTTTAGTCTAAGCCAAGTCAGTTGTGAGGGACAGTATGTATCTATGTCAAAGCTAAATAGAAGGAATTCTTCTCTTGCCATTAAATGAAAACACAGAATGGAGTTATTATTTTATTGTTGTCTAGATACTGGCCATGATTATTCCAGAAGGGGAAAATAACATCACACACACACACACACACACACACACACAAATTGCAGAAGGAATCAAGGCTGAGATACCAAAGATGAAATGCCATTTGCCCTGACTAATGCTGTAAATGTTTCTCTCCCACCTCTGTAAGCCCTTTTGCGCCAAATCTATACCACGCCTCCCAGGACCCTTCTCAGACCTGTACCTCGCCTCCCGGGACCCTCCCCATTTGGCCCAACATGAAAGGAGTGCGGGGCTATTGTTCTGGGCCCAGGCTCTGAGAGGGGACTCCACTGGGCCCGCACGCGTAAATAAACCTTCCCTTCGTTACTCCCAGTGCCTCACCCGGTTTCTCCCAGAGCCTTTCCCGGTTTCGCTTTCTGCGACAAAATAAGATCCATATTTTCTTGCAATGCCTGCTGTTGTATAGTTGTGGTCTTTGTCAAACATCAGGGAAAGTTAGAAATAACAAGCATAGAACTCTTAAATGTAAATACCAACTTTAAAAAGCCTTGTATTGCGCTGTTCTCATGATCTATAAGCCAACTATAACCTGAATAGATCAAAACCATACTGTGTTTCTACACAGAAAGAAAATATAAACTCCCTAGGAGCCATACAACACAAATTTCATTTTTAAGGAGAAGCTAGAATAATGAGAAAATCACCAGGAAAGAAAAAAAAAGACAAAAAATTCCATGAATCTCATATCACATCAATATGAAAGGAGATATGCCAAAAGCTTTGTGTTTTTCCTTTTAAATGAGAATCAAAAAAAGAGCAAAATAGGAAGAAAAGAATAAAAAGAGTGTCAGTCCCAATTATTGTCTTATGTTCGGATAGACATAGAAGTTCTATGTATGCTCTGAGGCTGCTGTGACTGGGTTTTATAAAAATGCTTTCCAAATAAGTGTGCTTCCCCAAGCAAGCTACAGGTACACTATATAAATAAGAAATAGAAATAGACCACAGTAAACAGAGTTATACTTTTGCAACAATCTTAGATTACAAACATGTACATGAACATTGACTCTCTCAATTAGAAATTATATAATTATTAAGTTTGGTCTTACTGCATATTGAAGGTAAAGGGTAAGATTACACAGCAACCAATGTTTGTAAGGGATATACAATAATAGGACTCTTAGAATGCAAACAATGTTCATTAAGGCACAGATTTTAATTATAATATCCACTATATATGTATTTGTGTATAGATTAAATGACTAAATAACAACTGCTAGAATCTGGTATAGTAGTATGATTTTCCTATAATCGATTAATTTTACCTTAAAGACACAAAAAGAAGATTAAGTTCGTGATCTAAAAGTTTTCTTAAATGCTTGTGGGAATTCAACATATTAGATATTTAAATAAAAAGGAACAACAAGTCTGGACATCACGAGACCTGGCGTCTCCTAACGACCAGCTATGTGACCCAAGAGCCCCCCCTAAATAAATTACCATTCACAGAGCACTTGTAATGTACAGGGTGCTTTGCAACTGCTATACATTTTTACAGTACTTTTGTGAAATGGGGATCATCCCAGTGTTATAGATGAGACACTGATATTCATTAACTATCTAAAATCGCACTGTAAGTAAATGGTAAAGCCATGATTTGAACTAAAGTTTAATTCTGTTACGTTCTTCCTGCCTTAATGCCTGAATTTCTCAGGCTCTTATTTTCTGTTAAATGCAGTTGCTAAACTGTATGATCTCCTTTGTTCCTTCAAGTTCTACTAATCTCTATACTGTTTCTTTACTTTTTTGACCTTAAATTTACTTATCCGTCTCAGGTCACTTTTTTGTGCCTCTTCTCACTCTTCTTCTTTCGCTTATTCTTATATATAATGAAGTAACACACTTCTCAATGTTCTTTTCTTGGTTTTCTTTTATTCCAATTCTATATATCCTACTTTGGATTTTATTTATTTTTATTTTAAATATAGTCCATGCAGTTGACAATAATCTTATTATATAAAATTATATTGCTGTCTCATCCATGATATTGTTCAATGAGAAAATAAATTAAAAATATCTACCAGTGGAAAAATGTGTTACCTTATAGTTTTTTTTAATGTTTCTTCATATCTTAGAACCAAAGATCAGAATTTTAAAATAAACTACTATTGCCAAGGAATGCTGTGACCTGAAATTATATATATACCAGTTTTATACACACACACACACACACACACACACACACATATATATATATATATATAATTACATATATGTATATATTTGTTCTTAAGATTAATTGTAATTTTTTTTCTGGCTAGTACATTATTTTTTAATTATTCTGACTTTCATTAGAATTGATTCTAGTCCTAAATTAGTAAATTTCTGCTGTTTTCTGGAGAGTTTTCTTTATACTAACAAAACAATTTGCTAAATAATTGTCAACTTATTGGATTCTGGGGATTTTTTTTTTGGTGTTTTTTTAAAGATTTTATTTATTTCTTTTTAGAGAGAGGGAAAGAGAGGGAGAAGAGAGGGAGAAAAACATCAATGTGTGGTTGCCCCTCGCAAGGTCCTTATAGGGGTCCTGGCCTGCAAGCCAGGCATGTGCCCTGACTGGGAATCAAACCGTAGAACCTTTGGTTCACAGGTTGGCACTGAGTCCACTGAGCTATACCAACCAGGGCTGGATTCTGTTTTGAGTCACAGATACAAACGTGTGAAGTTAAAATATTATATCATTTTTACATGACAAAATTTTATGGAATTCTCCATTTACGAATTGCACACACACAAAAACACATCATACTGTTGTGGTAGAAACTTCTATCTGAATATAAGAATATCTTAGAAGACTGTCTTAAAAAAATGACCAATCTAGCATAAGTCAATATACTTTCTATAAAATATTACTCTAATAGGTCATGAAAACATATTGGTTTTTAATTTCTAATGTCCTGCTTTTCTATAAAGACAGTGAGATAGGACATTCATTTGTTGGATTTATGGTACTTTATTAGGAAAACAAGCAAAAAAACTAACAAAAAAGCTAGACACTTGTTAACTATGGAAATCAATTGGTACATTATAACTATAAAAGAGAAATTTCTTTCTTTAATGGAAGGAACAATCAACAGTTTCAGAAAATGTGGTTTTACTACACATTCCACTTCTTTGTTTCTTATTCTTTAATCTAAGAGGGTTTTTTTGTTTGTTTGTTTTTGTTTGTTTTTGTAAATTCTTGACAAAAGTCTTTTATCTAGTAAGTATTTTCTTTGACTATAAAAAGAAAAATTCTTAAAGGTGAATTTTGAAGGACAAAAGTTTTCAATTTTAATGACATTTAATTTAACAATATTTTTTTCTTTTATGGACTATTCTAAGAAATCTTCATCTAATTCAAGGACATAACAATTTATTCCTGTATTTTCTTATAAAGTTGTTTTTTATTATTTTGGTTCTTATTTGTACATATACAATCCATCTGAGTTAATTTTTGTGGCCCCTGTGAGGTAAGAGCCTGAGTTGTTTTTCTGCACATGGTGATACACAGCTGTTCCAAAGCTATTTGTTGCCCAGATGATCCTGTCCTGCAATGAGTTGCCTCGGCACATCTGTCAAAAATTAATCGAACTTACAGAACCAATTATAAATATAAGGGTTAACTTCTGGACTTTCAATTCTGCTCCATTGATCTGTATATCTATCCATATGCCAGCACCATAGTGTCTTGCTATCTGTTGCTTTATAGTATAAGATTTAAAATCAGGAAGTGTGAGTTCTTCAATTTTGTTCCTTTTCAAAAATTGTTGGAGCTCTTCTAGGTAATTTGTGTTGCCAAATAAATTTCATGATTTGCTTTTAAATATCTGCAGAAAGGCCTGCTGAAATTCTGATAGAAATTACATTAAATCTATAGATCAATTATGGGAAAAATTGCCATATAAATGATATTTTATCTTGCAGTCCATTAAACAGGAAATGTTTCCCATTTATCATTTAAAAATTCTGGTCAAGAAAGTTTTATAATTTCCGGTGTGTAAGCTTTTCACTTGTTTCATTAAATGTATTTTCTGTACATAGAGAACTGAGCATTGCTATGAATTGTTTTAAAATTAGATATCACTGGTTTGTTCATAAAATATTACCAATGTTTTAACCTTACTTATTCCAAGTAACTCGTAACTTAGTTCATGAATCAGCATAGACCTTTTCCACAAACAGTTTTTCCTTTTAGGCAAACTAATGCACAAAATATGTTTCTTAAAAACATATTATTTGACAGAATGTTCTTACTCTACCATCCTTCAAGTGTATATCACACCGTGTTGAAGGAATTTTAGTTCTTTTAATTTAAATAACACTTAAATATGGTATATGATGTCTTTAAAAATTGGGGAGGGTCTGCTAAACAAAAATAAAAAAAACATTATCTCCATTTCATCTTTCAACTTTTTAAATGATGGCATAAATCTGTGATCATCCCAGGGGTGAAGTTTCAAGTTACTATTTTAATAATGATGAAAAGCTACATGGAATCCACTTTGCCTTCCTTCAAAACACCCCTTGCCTTTCAGTTCAATAAGGTAGAATAAGGATTATTTCATTTGTTAAGAATAACTCTTGTAACTATATACCAAGTAAATAAGTACAGGTGGGTTGCTGGCATTACTGAGTCTGTCACAAGGCAGACTCAAACCATTAAAAATAATCTTATTATGAACTCTAATGAACCATATGGTCATTTCATTTGCTCAGGATTAATATTAGCACATAGAATCCAGAATTCTGACAATGTTTATCCATATTTCACTTTATTTTAAATTTTATTTAATTTAAAACCATCCTTTTTTTCTTTTTTTTCTACTGAGCTCAAAATCCACTTGTATAATATATTCTATAAATATTTATCTTCTATAAAATATTAAAGAAAATCTTTCTTATTCTTCAATGTATATGTTTTTCCCTTCCATATTTGACTGCAATTATTAGCTTGAAACACAATGGGCTCTGTTCTGGAAACAATGTCATGTGATGGGGGTAAGGCAAGAAAATAACTGATTTCCCCTTTTAAGGTAGTGCTGAGATGAGGCAATAATAGTGTCCTCAAGCAAAGTGAGAAATCCTTTCAACAAGCAATTGAAGAGGGAGTGCTTTACAGGCACCTTTTTATTCTTAAGGTTCTTTGTTGTGAAAAAAGTGGATTTCAATTAAACTGAAGAAAGAATTTCTTGGATCAAAAGGAAGACAAGTGAAACTATATGGAGTAGGAAACAATGACACAATATTTGTTCAAGTTTCTCTTTCAAGAATGGCAAGCATAAGGCATTGCTGCTGGTGTAGTCATCAACATGTTTGTCACTGTCCCACAGGGTCTCACAATTGCTACAGCCTTTTTAGACACCCTAGAACTTATTTTTGGGCTTTTTTCATATTTTCTCCTAATTCATATAGTTAAATAACATTTTGAAACGTCTCACTCATGTCACCTGATCTTAATGGAAGATCTGCTGAACTTTCGCTTCTGTAGAGTTTGGGTCCTTCTCCCCCTTTTCTTGTGGTTCTCAGCAAGGTACTGAGCTCTTTAGAGCCAAGCGCATGATAAAATGTCTAATACATGGGTATATAACTAACCTATCTTTTCTATTTATATAACCTTGTTATTATGCAAGAATTAAAGAGGTCTCATTGTGTCCAAAGATCATCATGGGTGCATATAGAGCGAATAAGCATGTCTATGAATTTCTGTTACCTTATCAAACCAGTAAGTTTAAATAAAAGTCAAGTTGGCTCTGTCCTCAGAAGTTAATATTTGTGTTTATCTGTTTACAATGATCTCAATTCAAACCCAGAGGTTAGTCAAGTAACAATATGTCATAGATCCCAAAATAACTATCCTTGCTACAGGTTAGTTGATGATCTTAAATCTCCTTTTGACATTTTTCCTAAGTATGACTCATTAAGTAAATATATGTTTCTAAAACCTTTAGAATAATATTATTTAATTTTTCCCTCAGAATAATATATTTATGTCAACAATGATCTGGCTATTATCAAATCTATTCTCATTGTGATGAGAGAGAGAAAGGGAGAGAGAGAGAGAGAGAGAGAGAGAGAGAGAGAGAGAGAGTTGGAGTTGTGGTTCCACTTATTTATACATTCACTGGTTGATTCTTGTATGTGCCCTGACCAAGGATCAAATCCACAATGTTGGTGTATTGGGTACAAAATAGACTCATATTTTCTATCTGTTGCTGTCTGCCTATTAGATCTAGAGAAAGACCTTATGATTTTGTCAAAGTATCCACTTCTCAGAGTTCTACCAACTTTTTTCAAGATTATATCATCATTCTAGACTAGCTTTTTCTTTTCATAAAATTTCTATGTGAAAATAAATAACCTGAATTTACCCTATTTAGGTCAATGATATGTCTAATTAATATAAGTCAAATAACTAATCATATAATTTTTATAAACAGGAGTTTGATATATCACCATATACATTGTACATGCATTTTTCCCTATACACAACCCATATAGACAATTCTCTTAACAGTGGAAAACAAAAGCATCATTATGATTTCTGTAGTATCAAAGGGAAATAAAATACTATGTCATAATGACTGTGGAATCTGCCTTTGAATCAAACTTAAGCATCTAAGCACATCAAGTTCCAAGGTGGCTCTGAACTGGGCTTCAACTGATAGACAGTAGGAAAATGGGATGCTACCAGTTCAGCACCCACATCTTTCACATCTTTCCTTGTAGTCCAGCTCACTTTCAACTGTCAGAACTCATGTCTTTGTGCATGATATTTATCCTGTATTCTAGAGGAAGTCATGCTGCCCCCTCAAGTGTACATGTGTCAAGTGCAATACATCAAAGAATGAACTGTCCACACTCCACAAGGAACATTCCTCAACCAATGAAATTCTACAGTTGGTGTACAATTAATCCAGCTTTCTCATAACCCCAAAGAGATATTTCTGAAGTGTGTGCTATACACTCATTCCCAAAACTTTCCAGCAGAATTATTCTTTAGTCTTCACTATGGTAACTGTTGTAAAGTGCTAACTTTATTATTTCTCTTTTCTTCAACATATCATTTCCACTACTTACCAACTAATATTAACCCTACTTCCTGGTATTCTACTTGAATTGATAGTGGTCTTAGAATCTAAGTAATGAAGAACCCAACTTAGATAGTTGGGATGAAATAAAATAAATAAGCTTGGGTGCACATAAGCTATAGGTAACTGCAGTGCGTGCTGAGTATTAGAGAGTTTGTCACTACTCAGGTGTGCAGTGTTACAGCCAAGTGGGGAGGCAGGGCCACCATCCCTCACCCACAATCACCATTGGTGTGCCAGATTTGGGAAGGCAAACTGGTAATACAAATTTTTATGTAAAATCTCTAGTATCTTTTAAACATTGACTAGTAATTAAATTTTATTTAAGTGTAGAGGGCTATTAAAGAAATAAATCAAGCTAAGGGACTAATATTGATAAACATCTGTTTCCATGGTATTCTAGTTCCATTAAATCTATTGTCTCTAGTTTCAGAGACCTCGTTTACTCTGGGCCACTCTTTAAATTGGTACCCGTTAAATTGTGATAAATGGTTATGGCTGTACTTTCAATCATTATATGTTCTCCTTCCCAAATACAAAGGGACACCTCCTCCCATCCGTCTTGCAAATCTGCCTTTTCTTAGTGGCAGAGGTTGCAAAATGTTATTGTTCTTTACTTTACAGTGAATATCCTGGCATGTTTCAGATCATTTGACACTTAATAATTTCAGCAATGAGGCAGGTTTCTGAATATCTATATATTTGTCTCCAATCCTCAGATAAGCATTTATCTCTGTTCATTAGGTCTGATTAACATGATGTCATCAATATGGTGGACCAATGAAGTGATTTAGTGTTCTGTAAAATGTTGTAATCCAATCAACTTTATTGACAAAAATGTTGCATAACAAAACAATAACAAGGACCAGAATCCTTTTCTTTTCTTTTCTTTTCTTTTCTTTTCTTTTCTTTTCTTTTCTTTTCTTTTCTTTTCTTTTTTTTTGCGCATGACTCAGTCATGCAATGTTTGTAAATCCTAGGCTGTGTTCAGTTTGGCTGAATTCCTAGATATAGGACAAGTTTCAGGCTGTTTCACGTGTTTTTCTTTCTTCAAAAGCTAATAAGCTGCCAGGCTTATTATTAATAAATGGTTATGGCCATGTTTTTTTGTGCCAGTGGCAGAAGGCCAAGGGGCCTGTTCCAACTGCACAACACATATCGAGTCTCAGTTCACGCTAGTATTACTGACATCCATCGACCAAAGCAAGTCACCTGCCAAACCTAACATCAATGGAAAAATAAAGTATGCTCCTTACATAATTGTGGGTGATAAGAAGAGACAAATTACTAAATAATAACCAAATCTATTATACTCTATCTTCTTATAGATAAATAAGCATGTCCCTCATGCATGAAAAATATACTTAATAACAACAGGAATACAAATATTCTCATCTATTCATGATGGTGAGCTCAAAGTCTTATGGTTCAAATTAGAATTTTCTTGTTCCAGAGAACTATGATATGAGAGACAAATTACCTGTTCTCTACCTGTCCAATATATGAGGATGAACAGGAAACTACTTACTACAATAAATGTTGTCATTGGAAAGGAGAAAAAGATGATGTAAGATGTTACTGGTCAATAGCACAGAGGGCTTGTTTACTTTAGAAGATAAAGTTTTCTCTCTCTCTCTCTTTTCTGATGGTGAGAGGGCCATATGCACCAGTCATCCTAGAGAAGCTCTGAGTGTCATCATTTTGGAGTTTCTCTACTGTGGGGTAAATCTGTTTGCTCATGAAGTACATTTAGCCTTCGCAGTGATATCCCTCGGGGAGCTGTGGTAAGAGGAATCGGCACTGTTAAGATGCTCTGTGAGTAAGTCAAGGTCTGTTCTCTGATCCAGAAATTCTTGTTTTGCCTCTCAGAAAAATGTACATGTGTGTAATTACATTATTTATTTGAAGTTTTTCATCTCTAAGATTACTCTTACTTTCTTTTTTTCCCCAGTGTAGCCATATATTAAAATGTGTTCTATAAAATTTTTCTAGCATTTTAAAGTGGGCTGTACGGGGGAGGTTTCTCTGAATACGTTATTTCCTATATTTTTTCAGAAATTATAGACCTACTTTCCAAATACATAATATCAGGGATTTCTACTTTTTCTCAAACTAAAATGGCTTCCATTTCTATTGTTTTCAAACCTTTTCACTGCATGGGACAGTATATTGCTAAATATCTATGATTTTTCTGGGAACTAAATATTAATGAGAAAAAGTTTTTTGGTTTTAATATTACCATAATTAGGTCATGTAAAAGTCAGATATCTTAAAGATTTTGATATTTAGCTGGAATCTTTATTTTTAGTTGTGTCATATATTCATAATTTTTTAATTTACAAAATCCCTTATTCTATTTCTTTTTTGATGAGAGATCAGTTCTCCAGTTTTAACCATGTGAATCTTCAAATTTTTTATAGTCTTCCTTAATATATTTCTAACTTTGTTAACAAATTGTAAGCACCCTATTTTTACATAGAACATCGGCCTGATCTTATCACTACAGCTCACAGTGATCTTTAAATTCCATAATTCTGAGCATGAAGTCATTATTTGATATGCATTCCATGGTCATACACCATCTTGTGATTGTTATGATTTTATTAAATGTTATACTGTTATTTAGGTTATCCTTTTTCATAAATTTTCACTTCCACCAAATGGTAAGTACTCTAAGGGTAATATCCACGAGTCCCACAGAAAATTAGTGTAGACACTCAAATATTATTAAATAAAAAAAACTGATGAGAAAATGAATGATCCTTCTTATTTTCCTATAATTATTGTATAACAAAAGACTATAAGTAATGGTCGTGTTTTATTTATCACCACACTTAAGTAACACATTTAGTAAGTGAAAACATAGTAACAGGCTATGAAAATAAAGGATAGAGTTATATTTAAACACCTGTATTATAATCTTTGATTTTGCTTTCACAACTGTTTTGCATATTGATTTTTACCAACTGGCAAATAGTACCTATTTACTAGTCACTTTGCCAAGTAATTGGGGAGAGATTGTGTTACCTCCCTCAACAAAATTTAGAAATGACTTTGGATAGCTTCTTTCCCTGTCATTGATTATAACACTGACCACAGAAGAAATTTTTAAAATAATGAACTACTTTTATGAATGATGGATTTTAGGAGAATACTGATCAGGGAGTTCCCTGTTTTATGTTATCATTCCTAAAACTTGTTTGTGACGTCTTTCACATGCTCAGTGGTCAACACTGCTTAGCATATTCCTAAGTCAAATACAAAAAAATGACTGTAATGCCAAGATTAACAGATTATATCTCTGTGTGAAAGAATATATAAGTACAAGTGTATAAATGGGAGTTCTTGTAGTGTATATGTGTGAAAATTAGTGTTAATAGGGACTAAAGTAGAGATACATCTAGAATTATATACAGTGAATTAGGATCCCATGTAAATTTCCACCAAGTAATAATAACTTCTTAAGAAAGTACACATATCTTAATTAATAGCCTGCATTTAGTAATTATTATTTAACTTACTATGTGGAACTCTTGTGTGTTCTGATGTGCTAATAAAGATCATTAAGCTAGTGAAAGCTTCATAGTCTGGAGAACGCAGGGTCACTAGGGTCTTTAGTAGCTCTAGAAGTTCTTAGGTCAAATAAATAAATCGTAACCACCTACTTAATATAGCAAGTTTGCAATTGCCCTTATTAACACTAACTTAGAAGAATACTTGAGGAAAAGACCCATGTATAGACCAGCCATGTGTCTCTGCACTGGGTTCATAAACATGTCCAAGCTTAGCCTCCTGAGAGCCCTGAAAACTGAAGTCAATGAAAGCCCAGTGTCCATGTGAATGGGGTTGGTCGTCAGATAAATTGTGCTTTGTGTATGCCGGAAATTATTCCCTCCCAGGCTTCCAAATGCTCACAAAATACAGTACATTTGCACAAGTAAATACATTTTCTTCTGGAGCAAGAAACATTTTGGTGCAAAGTGTTATGTTTGATTATGGAAGTTGTCCTCCTCCTTAGAGACAGTCCACCCTTTACAAATACATCATTGCCTGTACTCATTTGTATTAACGCAGATGAGTAAAACCACTAAAGTTGTGTGTCTAGAATATATATTCACAGCAACCTTTATCATTACTTATGTAGTATATTCTGCCTAAGAATATGGTGGGGACAGTTTAGCTGACACTTCATTTCATTTGATAAACTCAATAGGCATACTTAAATTAGCAAAAGTTAAATGTATGAAAGTTTTTTTTTTCAGTTTTAATTTATAATACACATAGATATCAAATCTATGAAACAGAGATTTCTAGCAGGTATATTCTAAGTACATATTTTTTTTAAATACTTGCCCTTTTTGCTGGTCTTGTTAATATTTATCTATGTGAAACTTTTTATTATAAGGACCTGAATTAAAGTCATTTCACTGAAGTAAAATGGTTTTGGAGTCAGGCTACTTAGGATTAAAACTTTGCTCTGCTCTTTATTGTCTGTGTCATTTTATTGTACCATCATAACGTTCTCATCTATAAGATAGAGATAATAGAACTTGTAAGGATATGCTTTCAAAATTAAATGACATAATTTGATAGTTATATTAGCAGCTTTATTTTATTTTTATATGTACATAATATACCAGTTCTGACTTTCTCCCTTTTGAGATACATAAAAATTATTGGACCTACAGTATCCATTAGTGTCTGGTTTAGCAGTGTATACTGGAGCACAAAAATTGCATCCCTAGATATGAGAGTTGTATTTCTCTTTCATGTTAAAGGAGGCTGGAGACAAGTTGTCGAGAACTGGTATGGCAGTTCCAAGTTAATCATGAGTTTAGGTTCCTCCTATCTTTTTTGGATCACAATCTTTAGTACTTTAATTCCACATCCAAGGCTTCCTCATCATCTAATATGACTACTGTTATTTCTGCTATCATGTCTGCATTCTAGGCAGTAAGGGGAAGAGAGGTGGAAACAGAACAAGTCAGAAAGTGTTTTCTTAATTGAGCCGGTCTCTTATCTAAATCTAAAGTGATTTTCTCAACTTCCACCTACCAATTTCTACTTATGGCACACTGATTAACAGTAGTATCTAAGGAAACTAGGAAACTTGAAAAAAATTTTTTTTAATTCATTGCCATCCTGAGTAAAAACAAGGTTTTGCTATCAAGAATAATGAGAACAATGAATATTGGTCAGGCAACTAATATATCTGCTATAAACAAATTATTTTTGTACTTTTAACATATGAAAATAATTATTTTTATTTTATTGCAACTGAGAACTTTTGGGGTTAATTCTTGGTCAAAGTACTTAGATATATTTTATTTATAACTTCATTTCACCGCATATCATGTTCTAAGTCTGCAGTTTCAGTGGTGACTCATTTTTTTTTTATGGTTGCTAATAGACTTTGGATAAAATGCTTCTAATGTTTGATGAGAAGACCCCTTGACTTGGAATCAGGAGAAGAGATGCTGTTAGGTGTTTGGTTTCGAACATTTATCATAACCCTCAGCCAGTTTCAGTGACTCTGTAAATGAGATAATAATGCTTCCTTCAGGTGTAAACAAAAATGAGCAAAGGAAGAAAAGCTGATTCTTACTGAGGAATCTTCATGGGCACAATGAAACCCTGTTGTACTGGGAAAAAGTAACATTAGTTTCATTTTATAGATGAGAAAACTGAGCACAGCATGGAGCTTACATAACTTGACGTAGCTAGGTAGTAACTGAGCTGCAATTCAATATAGACTGGCTCTGGTGTAAACCTACTATCCAGGGGTGTCCAACCAGTGGCCCACATGCTGCATGTGGTCCAGGATGGCTATGAATGCAGCCCAACCCAAAATCGTAAATTTACTTAAAATGTTATGAGAGTTTTGTTTTTGTTTTTGTTAGCGTTTGTGTGTTTAATGTGCGACCCAAGGCAACTCTTCTACTAGTGTGGCCCAGAGGTGCCAAAAGGTTGGACACTTCTGTAAAGAAATAGTCCTGTCCCAGGAAAACAGTACATAGTAGGCCCATGAATAGAAAAAGTCTGATGACTATCTTCCCAAGGAAATTCACATCAATAGAAAATAAATCGGTTTTCAGTAGCTGCTTTTGTTACTGACAAGTACAAGATAGTGTTCTTCTCAGACAGAAAAATAAAGGCCCTTGTTTCCATGGAGACACAGAGACTTCCAGAAAACTCTAGTCCTCTTCACTGACAGCAGCTTACTATCCAACCTGACATGAATAGTGAACATTTTCATACTTTTTTATTTTCTTACTCTCTTTTTCTTCCCTTATGGGAATTCGAAGGAAGGAATCCAATATTAAATCTGGATTTTGGATACATATCTCAGTGAGCTTTTGTTCTTTGGGTAAAGTACAGGTAATTTAGAGGAAAATGTCCTGTTCTTGATTCAACTTTTGGAACTAAAACATTAGCCCTTAGTTAGCGTAGCAACAATTTTCCTTAACTCAGCACTATGGACACTGTAGGCTGCATGATTCTGTGTTCTGGGTGTGTTCAGTGTTGCAGGGTATTTAGCAGCACCCCTGGTTTCAGCGTATTGGACACCAGTAGCATCTCCCCAGTTATGACAACCAAAAATGCCCCCTAGGCTGCAAAATCACCTTAGTGGAGAACCTTTAGACTCTAGGATTTTAGTTTAAACATAAAGTTTTGATGAGATAAAATTGACTACAATGAGAAAATAACTTAATTTGGTCATTCCAGGAGCTGTTCCTCCAAAAACAAAGTTAACCAATTAGGCAGAATGTTTTTTCTAAATTATGCCATGATTTTTCTGTGTATCTCACCTAGCCTAAGCCAGATATCCATCTTGTTCTACATATTTATGTTGGTAACCGAAAGAAGATTGTCAATGGGAAATTTTATTATGCTTGCCTTATATCAGCCTAATACAACAATACATAAACCAAACATAATATATTTATTTCTACTCTGTGCCATGGCAGATATATAATGAAATAAACAAAGACAGGAAATAAATGAAGTAATGCAGCAAGTTGAGGGGAAATTCTGAAATCAGACAGAGTATTAATTCAAAGTCAAAGTGATCTAAAAGCTACACATCAAAATGAAGTAATAGGTTAAAGTCAGCCATGCTGCCAGGGACTTAAAAGCAACACTGTGTCTAGAGATAAGCATATCTCATATCAGAGAAGAGCCCTACCTCACAAACAAAGTCTTTTGGAGCCAGACCCAGTGACTGATTTCTGAGGGAAGACTATTTTATAGTATGGTCCATTTAGGGGATGTTGAAAGTTATCAAAAGCAGTTGAAAAACAGATTATCAAATATTCAAATCTATTTCCTTAAAATCAAAACAAGACAATAGAGAATATATGCATTATAACTAGAGAAGGTGAGGCTAGAAATACAGTTTCCTTTAAAAATACACAATTAAGATCCAAAACATTAAATGACCTGTCTGTATACTAATGGCTACTAAGAAAATTACAAATCCAATATTTTGGTTTTTCTGGTGTTCTTTCCATTGCTCAGTGCTCATTTTAGATCAATAAGATGATACTGATTTAGCACTGTTTGGGAAACACAGGCTTTTGCAGCATTTAAAAAAAAAAAAAAACCAGTCACTTCCTTATGACTATTGATAAGACAATGCATTTTATCAATGAATAAAACTGACAGCAAGATTAAGTTTGTCTTTTTTAAAACACTTTACTGGAACATCAAGTATTTTATTTGGCTCACTGGGGAAATTACTCCAATTATAAATATCACTTCTTTGGTATATATAAATATAATATTGGCACATTTATCTTTTCATCACTTCTCTAAGCATATTGATGGGTAAAATGTGTCTTTTGTACTTTCTTTGTCCTCATAAACCTTCTAAATATAATATATAGAAATGTTACCAAAACTGAATTTTTCATCTAAAAAACATAGTTTCTTTGAAAAAATCACTGTTTATTATATGTGTATATATTTTCTCCACAAATATCCCTAAGGACATAAGACAAAATCTTATGTAATTAACTATGTAGTATATGTAAAATAAATGTATCTGTTATGCAAGGAATAGCTCCAGAATTGTGTTTTTTCTCTGTGTGGGGGTCTCTCTCTTTCTCTTGAATATTTATCTGATTAATCTTTTCTCCCTTGATTAAACTTGCCAGTCAACACATTTAATATTAATTTACTACAATTGATGCAAATATCTGAATTTACCCTAAAAAGAACCCTTGCATTCCATTCCTTTGGAGTAATTTGTATACAGAACACTATTTACAAGACAGCACACTGGGAGCTAAAAATGTATATTTAACAAATCTTCATTCAACTCCTATAAACTGGGCCTTTCAATATAAGCATAAATTTTAAGAGGACATATTTTATCATGGAATAATTGTTTGGGCTCATATTGCACATATGCCCAAGGCAGAAATGGCTGTGACTAACTCTGGCATTTAGGACGCAACAGGGCAAGTCTGGTTTTAACCTACTATGATAGGTTGTGGAAACTTAGAACTGGTCTGTGTTCAATTAGAATTGAACTTCTGGTTTGTTAGAGTATCGAAACAGAAAAGAAGCTCATAACCGAAAACACAGAGTCAGTACATCCATTATCAGTGAAGGGCATTAACAATCAAGGTAGCTTATGTTCAGGAGCCTCACCGAGGCTTCTTCCCACTGCAGATGGCCCCCAAATTCCTCACACCCATTTCTATCAGGGTGCCTTCAAAATGCTGTATTATCAATCAGTTGATTACTTTATTCTTTTACTTTTTAACTTATTTGTAGCTACTAACAATATTAGCAATAATGAAACAGTAAAACATCATCACTCATTCTAGTATTGTAATTACTACAAATATTTTTTCTTCCCAAGTGTGCTGTGTATACCAGTGCCTTACTCTGTAACTAGAATTTTCAGAATCACTTGAGAGAATAATTAACATTTTCAATAAAATATAATAAAATCCATAAAACATTGATATTGAAATTGTAATAGTTTTAAGGATAATTGATAATTTACACGTGTACTACTTTTTAAATTTACAACAAGTCTTCTTAATAAGCCCTTCCAGAACAACCCAATGTAAAAGCATCACAACCTACTTTGCATATTGGTTTTCATTAATGGCACTTATCACTACCGGATATTTACTGATTTTTATTCACTGTCTTCCACTATTAGACTTTATGCTGCAAAAGAACAAATAATTTATATGCCTATTTAACACTGTATCTCCAAACAGTAGAACAGTATTTGGGATGTAACTGCCACTAAATATTTGTTGAATGAATTAATGCTAGAATGGGTGAATGAATAAATAAATGAAAGCATCCTGGATGGCTGACACTCGACCCTAAAGCACAATCCATAGAGATTACCCCGTGAGAAGCAGCTTAATCCCATTAAATCTTGAAATTTAGAGCTTTTTCTCTTATTACACTAATAAAGCCCTCTTACATTTGGAAATTCAGAGACAGTGTGAGAAAATCAGTGCT
Source organism: Mormoops blainvillei (assembly GCA_004026545.1). Taxonomy (NCBI): domain Eukaryota; kingdom Metazoa; phylum Chordata; class Mammalia; order Chiroptera; family Mormoopidae; genus Mormoops; species Mormoops blainvillei. Next base: position 95,764 of record PVJD01006554.1, read on the forward strand.
ATCACTAGACCCTCCTGTGGTGTCTCTTTTTAGCTACTCCAGAGGGTGCTTGTTCACTCTCTTATGCTATGGGGAAGCATTAAGTTTGGTTTTCAGGACAGAGGGAACACTCTTGTCTTGTGAACAAATATTTTTCTTGCTTTCTTTTTTGCTTTATATTGTTACGGAAAAATGAAATGACCAGACACTGAGGGGTTAGGAGCACGATCTTTACTTACGTGCATGGGCCCAGAGGAGACAAACTCCAAATTCTGAGCCCAGAACAATAGCCCCGCATTCCCTTTATGCTGGGCTAAGTGGGGTAAGGGTCTTGGGAGGTGTGGTATAGATTTGGTGCGAAAAGGGTTTACAGAGGTGAAAGAGAAGTATTTACATCATAAGTCAGGGCAATTAGCATTTCATCTTTGGTATCAGCCTTGATTTCCTCTACATTCCCCCCTGTAGGTGCTTAGACAGCACTTTCATCTGTCTCTGCACCCAGAAATGGGATCCTCTGCTCCTGTTGGGGGTCTAGTGCTGGAGATGGTGGCAGGTAGCGTTGGCTTGGCGACGGTCCACCCCTCCTCCCCGTCTTGGCAGGTCCTTCGCAGCTTTAGGGCTGGGATTCGGCCTGGTCCCTGTTCTGGTCCCGGGTTGGTTTCCTCAGGGTCAGTGGCGGCCTTGGCTCTGGGGTGATGGATCCATGGAGTAATACCTGCAACTTTTAAGGCGGTGGGGGTAGTTAACAGTATTAGGTAGGGCCCAACCCATCTGGGTTGGAGGGACTCTTTTTTCCAGTCTTTTACCCAAACATACTGCCCTGGCTTATGGGAGTGGGCTGGCCCCCCTGTTGGCACTATTTCTTGCCCAAGGTGGGCCTGCCTGACTCTC